>JAHIAM010003104.1:0-48470 GCA_021605205.1 Aegilops longissima
GTTGAAGGAGTCGTACTACGTCGTGATTCAAATCACCGGAGATCCTAGTGCGAGCAGACGGCACCTCCGCGTTCAACACCGCGTACAGCCGGTGGCGTCTCCAGCCTTGATCCAGCAAGGAGAGAGGGAGAGGTTGAGAAGACTCCATCCAGCAGCAGCACAACGGCATGGTGGTGATGGAGGCGTGGCAATCCCGAGGGCCGTAGCACCAAGGGAAGGAGGAGGAGGAGGCGGGGCTGCACCAAGAGGAGAGGATCTCATGTGTCATGGGCAGCCCAGGGCCTCATATATATAGGGAAGGGCTGCGCCCCTCTGGGTTTCCACCCCTAGGGGTGGCGGCCAGCCTAGATGGGTTTGGGGAGGCGGCCAGAGGGAGGGAGAGGGGCGCCCCTAGATGGGCCCTAGGGCCCATCTGCCCTAAGGTTGCCCCCTCCC
Source organism: Aegilops longissima (assembly GCA_021605205.1). NCBI lineage: Eukaryota > Viridiplantae > Streptophyta > Magnoliopsida > Poales > Poaceae > Aegilops > Aegilops longissima. Next base: position 436 of record JAHIAM010003104.1, read on the forward strand.
TCCCTTGTGCCTTGGGCCTCTTGTGGGGCGCACCAGCCCCTTGAGGGCTGGTTCCCTCCCCACTTGGCCCATGCAACCTCTCATGGGTTGGTGGCCCCACTTGGTGGACCCAGGGACCCTCCCAGTGGTCCCATTACATTTACCGATATCGCCGAAACTTTTCCGGTGACCAAAACAGGACTTTCCATATATAAATCTTTACCTCCGGACCATTCGGAACTCCTCGTGACGTCCGGGATCTCATCAGGGACTCGAACAACATTCGGTAACCACATACAAACTTCCTTTATAACCCTAAGCGTCGCCAGACCTTAAGTGTGTAGACCCTACGGGTTCGGGAACATCTTGAACATGACCGAGGCGTTCTCCGGTCAATAACCAATAGCGGGATCTGGATACCCATGTTGGCTCCCACATGTTCCACGATGATCTCATCGGATGAACCACGATGTCAAGGACTCAATCGATCCGTATACAATTCCCTTTGTCTAGCGGTATTGTACTTGCGAGATTGATCGTCGGTATCCGATACCTTGTTCAATCTCGTTACCGGCAAGTCTCTTTACTCGTTCCGTAACACATCATCCGTGATCAACCCCTTGGTCACATTGTGCACATATGATGATGTCCTACCGAGTGGGCGAGAGATACCTCTCCGTTTACGCGGGTGACAAATCGATCTCGATTCGTGCCAACCGCAAGACACTTTCGGAGATACTGTAATGCACCTTTATAGCCACCCGATTCGTTGTGGCGTTTGGTACACCAAAAGCATTCCCTACGGTATCCGGGAGTTGCACAATCTCATGGTCTAAGGAAATGATACTTGACATTAGAAAAGCTTTAGCATCTGAACTACGATCTTTGTGCTAGGCTTAGGATTGGGTCTTGTCCATCACATCATTCTCCTAATGATGTGATCCGTTATCAATGACATCCAATGTCCATGGTGGGAAACCGTAACCATCTATTGATCAACGAGCTAGTCAACTAGAGGCTTACTAGGGACATGGTGTTGTCTATGTATCCACATGTATTGCTGTTTCCGGTCAATACAATTATAGCATGAATAATAAGCGATTATCATGAACAAGGAAATATAATAATAACTAATTTATTATTGCCTCTAGGGCATATTTCCAACAGTCTCCCACTTGCACTAGAGTCAATAATCTAGTTCACATCGCCATGTGATTAACAGCGATAGGTCACATCGCCATGTGACCAACATCAAAAGTTTACTAGTGTCTTAAACTAGTTCACATCACCATGTGATTAAGTCTCAATGAGTTACGGGGTTTGATCATGTTTTGCTTGTGAGAGAGGTTTTAGTCAGCAGTGCGAACCTTTCAGATCCGTGTGTACTCGCAATTCTCTATGTCATATTGTAAATGCTTTCACGCTCCACTTGGAGCTATTCCAAATGGTTGCTCCACTATCGTATCCGGTTTGCTTCTTAGAGTCACTTTCGGATAGGTGTTAAAGCTTACATCGGCGTAACCCTTTACGCCGAACTCATTATCACCTCCATAATCGAGAAACATGTCCTTATTTACTCCAAGGACAATTTTGACATTGTCAATGATCCCCATTCTGGATCATTCTTGTACCCTATAGTGACTCATGGCATGGCACACTTCGGTGCGGTACACGGCATAGCATACTATAGAGCCTACGTCTAAAGCATAGGGGCGACCTTAGTCCTTTCTCTCTTTTACTGCCGTGGTCGAGCTTTAACTCTTAACCTCATACCTTACATCTTAGGCAAGAACTCCTTCTTTGGTGATCCATCTTGAACACCTTCAAGATCATGTCAAATATGTGCTCATTTGAAAGTATTATTAAGCATTTTGATCTATCCTTATAGATCTCGATGCTCAATGTTCAAATAGCTTAATCCAGGTTTTCTATTGAAAAACATCTTTCAAATAACCCTATATGCTTTCGGAAATTCTACATCATTTACGATCATCCATATATCAACAACATATACTCATCAGAAATTCTATAGTGCTCCCACTCACTTCTTTGGAAATACAAGTTTCTCATAAACTTTGTATAAACCCAAAATCTTTGATCATCTCATCAAAGTGCACATTCCAACTCGAGATGCTTACTCGGTCCTTAGAAGGATCATTTGGAGCTAGCATACCTTTAGCATCCTTAGGATCGACAAAACTTTTACGATTGTATCACATACAACCTTTCCTTACGTAAAGGTAAGGAAACTCGTCTTGACATCCATCGCCAGATTTCATAAATGCAGCTTGTGCTAACATGATTCCGGCGGACTTAAGCATCGCTACGGATGAGAAAATCTCATCGTAGTCAACTCCTTGAACTTGTGAAAAACTCTTTGCCACAAGTCGAGCTTCATAGAAGGTGACATTACCGTCCATGTCCGTCTTCTTCTTAAAGACCCATTTATTTCAATGGCTTGCCGATCATCGGGCAAGTCCACCAAAATCCATGCTTTGTTATGATACATGGATCCTACCTCGGATTTCATGGTTTCTAACCATTTGTGAATTTGGGCCCACCATCGCTTCTCCATAGCTCGTAGGTTCATTGTTGTCTAGCAACATGACCTTCAAGACAGATTCTGTACCACTCGAGTAATGCGCATCCTTGTCACCCTCACAGTGCAGTAGTGACTTGATCGAAACTTCATGATCACTATCATAGCTTCTACTTCAATTGGTGTAGGTGCCACGGGAACAACTTCACGTGCACTGCTACACTAGTTGAAGTGATGGTTCAATAACCTCATCAAGTCTCCACCATCCTCCCTCAACTTTTGAGGCGAACTTTTCCTCGAGAAAGGACCCGATTCAAGAAACAATCCCTATTGCTTCGGATCTGAATTAGGAGGTATACCCAACCGTTTTGGGTGTCCTATGAAGATGCATTTATCCGCTTTGGGTTGAGCTTATCAACTGAAACTTTTTCACATAAGCGTCGTAGCCCCAAACCTTTAGAAATGACAACTTAGGTTTCTCTAAACCATAGTTCATCGGTGTCATCTCAGCGAAATTACGTGGTGCCCTATTAAAGTGAGTGCGGTTGTCTCTAATGCCTAACCCATGAGCGATAGTGGTAATTCGATAAGAGACATCATAGTACGCACCATATCCAATAGGTTGCAACTATGATGTTCGGACACACCATCACACTATGGTGTTCGAGCGGTATTAATTGTGAAACAATTTGCACAATGTCTTAATTGTGCCAAACTTCGTAACTCAGATACTTATCTCTATGATCATATCATAGACATTTTATCCTCTTGTCACAATGATCTTAAACTTCACTCTGAAATTACTTGAACCATTCAATAATTCAGACTTGTGTTTCATCAAGTAAATATACTCAACATCTACTCGAATCATCGTGAAGTAAGAACATAATGATATTCCTTTGCATGCCTCGGCACTCATTGGACTGCACACATCAAAATGTGTTACTTCCAACAAGTTGCTATCTTGTTCCATCTTCTTTGAAACCGAGGCTTTTCGGTCATCTTGCTCATGTGGTATGATTTGCATATCTCAAGTGATTCAAAATCAAGTGAGTCCAAGCGATCCATCGCATGGAGTTTCTTCATGCGTATGTACCAATAGACATGGTTAGCATGTCTCAAACTTTTCAAAAGCAGTGAGTCAAAGATCCATCAACATGGAGCTTCTTCATCGTTTACACCAATATGACTTACATGGCGATTGCCACAGTAAGTGGTACTATCATTACTATCTTATACTTTTGGCATGAAAATGTGTATCACTACGATCGAGATTCAATAAACCATTCTTTTAGGTGCAAGACCATTGAAGGTATTATTCAAATAGAGTAACCATTATTCTCCTTAAATGAATAACCGTATTACGATAGACATAATCCAATCATGTCTATGCTCAGCATAAACACCAAATGACAATAATTCTGGTTTAATACTAATCTTGATGGTAGAAGGAGGCGTGCGATGTTTGATCACATCAAATTGGAAACACTTCCAACACATATCGTCGGCTCACCTTTAGCTAGTCTCCGTTTATTCCGTAGCTTTTATTTGAGTTACTAACACTTAGCAACCGAACGGTATCTAATACCCTGGTGCTACTAGGAGTACTAGTAAAGTACACATTAACATAATGTATATCAATATACTTCTATTGACCTTGCCACCTTCTTATCTACCAAGTATCTAGGGTAATTCTGCTCGATGGCTGTTCCCCTTATCTCGAAACACTTAGTCTCGGGTTTGGGTTCAACCTTGGGTTTCTTCTTTGAGCAGCGTGACTGATTTGCCATTTCATGAAGTATCCTTATTGCCCTTGCCCTTCTTGAAACTAGTGGTTTCACCAACCATCAACAATTGATGCTCCTTCTTGATTTCTACTTTCGCGATGTCAAACAACGCGAATACCTCAGGATCATCATATCTATCACTGATATGTTATAGTTCATCACGAAGCTCTAGCAGCTTGGTGGCAATGACTTTGGAGAAACATCACTATCTCATCGGAAGATTAACTCCCTCGATTCAAGTGATTGTTGTACTCGGACAATCGAGCACAAGCTCAACGATTGAGCTTTTCTCCCTTAGTTTGTAGGCTAAGAAAATGTCGGAGGTCTCATACCTCTTGGCGTGAGCACGAGCCTGAAATCCCAATTTCAGCCCTCGAAACATCTCATATGTTCGCGACATTTGAAAACATCTTTCATGCCTCAACTCTAAACCGTTTAAGCGAACTATCACGTAGTTATCAAAGCGTGTATGTCCGATGTTCATAACATCCACAGGGCGGCGTTTGGGGTTTAACACCTTGGCGGTGCATTAAGGACATAAGCTTTCTCTGTCCGCATAATCGCTACTTTCAACTTTCAACTATATTTTCTCTAGGAACATATCTAAGCAGTGGAACTAAAGCGCGAGCTTCGACATAATTTGCAAAAGGTCTTTTGACTATGTTCGGGATAATTAAGTTCATCTTATGAACTCCCACTCAGATAGACATCCCTCTGGTCATCTAAGTGATTACATGATCCGAATCAACTAGGCCGTGTCCGATCAACACGTGAGACGGACTAGTCATCATCGATGAACATCTTCATGTTGATCGTATCTACTATCGACTCATGCTCGACCTTCGGTCTCCGTGTTCGAGGCCATGTCTTTACATGCTAGGCTCGTCAAGTTAACCCTAAGTGTTATTGCGTGTGTAAATCTTTCTTACACCGTTGTATGTGAGCGTAAGAATCCATCACACCGATCAACACGTGGTGCTTAGAAGCGACGAACTGTAGCAGCGGTGCAGTTAGGGAGAACACTTCTTGAAATTTGTGTAAGGATCATCTTATTTACTACCGTCGTTCTAAGTAAACAAGATGCATAAACATAATAAACATCACATGCAATTATATAGTAGTGACATGATATGGCCAATATCATATTGCTCCTTTGATCTCCATCTTGGGGCTCCATGATCATCATTGTCACGGCATGACACCATGATCTCCATCATCATGATCTCCATCATCGTGTCTCCATGAAGTTGTCTGCCAACTATTACTTCTACTACTATGGCTACGGTTAGCAATAAAGTAAAGTAATTACATGGCGTTGTTTAATGACACGCATGGGTCATACAATAAATAAAGACAACTCCTATGGCTCCTGCGGTTGTCATATTCATCGACATGCAAGTCGTGAATCCTATTACAAGAACATGATCAATCTCATACATCACATATCATTCATCACATTCTTCTTGGCCATATCACATCACATAGCATACCTGCAAAAACAAGTTAGGCGTCCTCTAATTGTTGTTTGCATGTTTCTGATGGCTGCTATGGGTTTCTAGAAAACGTTCTTACCTCATAAAACCACAGCGTGATATGCCAATTGCTATTTACCCTTCATAAGGACCCTTTTCGCCGAATCCGTTCCGACTAAAGTGGGAGGCGGCACCGCTAGCCACCTTATGCACCAAGTGCATGTCGATCAGTGGAACCTGTCTCACGTAAAATGCGTGTAAGGTCGGTCGGGCGCTTCATCCCACAATACCGTCGAAACAAGATTGGACTAGTAACGGTAAGCATATTGAACATCATCAGCGCCCACAACTACTTTGTGTTCTACTCGTGCAAAGAATCTCGCAATAGACCTAGCTCATGATGCCCTTTGTGGGGAGCGTGGCGAGAAATTCAAAATTTTCCCTCGTGTCACCAAGATCTATCTATGGAGAAACTAGCAGGGAAGGAGAGTGCATCTACATACCCTTGTAGATCGTTAAGCGAAGCGTTCATGTGAGCGGGGTTGAAGAGTCGTGCTCGTCGTGATTCAAATCACGGAGATCCTAGTGCGAGCAGACGGCACCTCCGCGTTCAACACACGTACAGCCGGTGGCGTCTCCCGGGCCTTGATCCAGCAAGGAGAGAGAGAGGTTGAGAAGACTCCATCCAGCAGCAGCACAGCGGCATGGTGGTGATGGAGGCGTGGCAATCCATGAGGCCGCCCAACACCGGGGAGAGGAGGAGGAGGAGGGGGCTGCACCAGAGGAGAGGATCTCATGTGTCATGGGCAGCCCCAGGCCTCATATATAGGGAAGGGAGGGCTGCGCCCCTCTGGGTTTCCACCCCTAGGGGTGGCGGCCAGCCCTAGATGGGTTTGGGGAGGCGGCCAAGGGGAGGGAGGAGGGCGCCCACTAGATGGGCCCTAGGGCCCCATCTGCCCTAGGTTGCCCCTCCCCTCTCCTTGCAGCCTTGGGCCTCTTGTGGGGCGCACCAGCCCCATGGGGCTGGTTCCCTCCCACACTTGCCCAACCTATACAGGGTTGGTGGCCCCACTTGGTGGACCCAGGACCCTCCGGTGGTCGATTACAATACCGATATCGCCCAGAAACTTTTAGGTGACCAAAGCAGGACTTCCATATATAAATCTTTACCTCCGGACCATTCCGGAACTCCTCGTGACGTCCGGGATCTCATCAGGACTCGAACAACATTCGGTAACCACATACAAACTTCCTTTATAACCCTAAGCGTCATCGAACCTTAAGTGTGTAGACCCTACGGGTTCGGGAACATCATGAACATGGCCGAGGCGTTCTCGGTCAATAACCAATAGCGGGATCTGGATACCCATATTGGCTCCCCATGTTCCATGATGATCTCATCGGATGAACCACGATGTCAGGACTCAATCAATCCGTATTCAATTCCCTTTGTCTAGCGGTATTGTACTTGCGAGATTCGATCGTCGGTATCCGATACCTTGTTCAATCTCGTTCTGGCAAGTCTCTTTACTCGTTCCGTAACACATCATCCGTGATCAACCCCTTGGTCACATTGTGCACATATGATGATGTCCTACTGAGTGGGCCGAGAGATACCTCTCCGTTTACGGGTGACAAATCCGAGTCTCGATTCGTGCCAACCCAGACACTTCGGAGATACACTGTAATGCACCTTTATAGTCACCCGATTCGTTGTGGCGTTTGGTACACCAAAGCATTCTCACGGTGTCCGGGGGTTGCACAATCTCATGGTCTAAGGAAATGATACTTGACATTAGAAAAGCTTTGCATCACGAACTACGATCTTTGTGCTAGGCTTAGGATTGGGTCTTGTCCATCACATCATTCTCTAATGATGTGATCCGTTATCAATGACATCCAATGTCCATGGTTAGAAACCGTAACCATCTATTGATCAGCGAGCTAGTCAATAGAGGCTTACTAGGGACATGGTGTTGTCTATGTATCCACACATGTATTCTTTGTTTCCGGTCAATACAATTATAGCATGAATAATAGCGATTATCATGAACAAGGAAATATAATAATAACTAATTTATTATTGCCTCTAGGGCATATTTCCAACAACTAGAGCCCATAGTAGCATGTGGCTGCACGGAAGTTTCTAGCATGAATAATCTCATGATCCCCTTTGAGCACAGGTGGCAGTGCGAAGAAAAACAGGCAAGTCCGGAAACAGGTGCCTCAATCCACCCAGATGTGTGTTTAAGTTGCCACCTTAAATAAACCATTAATTAACAATCTCACATATGTCATGGATACACTCACCCAATCCGTAGATCTACTAGCATAGCATGGCATAAAAAAGCAAGCGTAGAAGTAACTCCCAAAGGTTTGATAATAAACAAGAAATAGGTACTACCTCATCTACTTCCCATCCCACAATTTAATTAGATCCTAATCATGCAATGTTTGAGGATTGATCTAATGCAATAAAAGCGGGTAGTGGAAAAGGTATGATCAAAGTGTTACTTGCCCTAGCGATGATCGTGAAACCTAGAACTTCGAAGTAACGGTAGCGCTACTCCGGGTATTCTATGCGAGACAAACAAAAAAGCATACAATAAGTACTCATCTAATGCGGTTAAAACTCAAACAAAAGATCTAACCAGAAAGTTCAACTTAAGAACTCGGTTTGCAAAAGAATCAAATCAAGCGAAACAGCGGAGTCAAGCGGCAACGAAAACAGCTCCGTTTTACTAATCTGGATCTAAGTCAAATTTTACAAAGCAAAAACTTGTTTAAGTTGGTTATTTGGAAGAGGGTTTGAGGCGAAACTCCAGTAGCTTAGATCGCTTTGATTACGATAAACGAGCAAAAGTTATACTAAAAGCGAAAATCGGATCGAAATCGCGATCGGAAAAATCATGCGGATTAAATCCGAAAAAAAAAATGATGAGCAGGTTAGCGAGCGAGCGTTCGTTAACTAGAACTAATCGGCGAACACGTTCGTTAAAAGCGAGCGAAACGGCGAACACTAAGCTATTTAACCGAACCGAAAATAAAAAACCGATGTAATAAAAAAGCGGAAACTAAAAAACGAAAGTGAAAACCAGCGGAAAAACCGATCGGTTTTATAAAAAGCAACATGGATTCAGTAATGGCGAACCTCGGTGACTAAATTCGGCAACTCGGCCGGCAATGGCGGTGGCGGTGGCCGTGTAACTAGGGTTAGGGTTAATGGCAATGAAATTTAACAGCCAGAAGTAATTTGGTGAAATTTGAAGCATGGCGGCCTATTTAAAAGCTGCCCGGTAGTCCGCCGAATGCGTCCGATAGGTCGGTTCGTTTTTTATAAATAATTTCGTGCAGAAAAACAAGCGAAAGAAATACTAAGCGGACTCCAAAAATCGAAATAAATTTTCCCGACTTCTAAAATCAAGCGGACTAGATGAACATTTATTTGGGGCCTAAATGAAATCTTGAAAAAGCACATTTTCCTAAATTCAAATAAAATGGTGAAAACTCCAAAATAAAATCTTATTTGATTTTATTATTAAATCCTCATTATTTCTTTATTTTGGGAAAGTCATTTTATTCCCTCTCTCATATTTTTGTAATAGAAATAATTGAAGATAAAATAATTAAAATCAAATGATCCTATTTTCAAAATTTGAAAGCTCAAATATGAAAATAACAAAATTCCTAACTCTCTCGTGGGTCCTTGAGTTGCGGAGAATTTCTAGAATCGAGCCAAAATGCAACAAAAATATGATATGCAATGATGATCTATGTATAACATTCCAAATTGAAAATTTGGGATATTCTGACCCTGCTCTTTGCACTTTATATACTCTTGCTACTTGTTGCTCGTTACAATTTATCTTATCACAAAACTATCACGGTACCACTTATTTCAGCACTTGCGAGAGAAATACCTTCTGAAAACCGCTTATCATTTCCTTCTCCTCTTAGTTGGGTTCGACACTCTTACTTGCTCGAAAGGACTACGATAGTGTCGGGGAGGCTGATCGTGACCCACGAACACCTATGGGACTTGGCGGACCGAGTCCCTTTTAGTTCGGGGCGGAGATTGCCTGAAAAGCCGGATCGGCGATGCACATGAAGCGGTTACCCAACCCGGAGCTCTCAGGAGATAATACTCCTCCTCTGCTGCTGGTTGATTGTATTGTGTTCTTGCTAGGGAGGCGATGAGAGCTACAAAACCTAGCTTGAGTGTCTACGGTCTCGAATGAGTCGAATCCTAATTGGCAGAACCGAACCCCTCGTTGCACATGGGCCTCCTTTTATAGGCTCAAGGGGTCTCCAAGCAGGTGGCAGCGTAGATGAGGGTACAAATGGAAAAAGCGATGGTTGGTACACCGACATGCGATGTACTCTACCTAACTCGTCGACGACAAGGGACAAGAGCAATAAATGCCCGTCCATGTCGCTTTGAGCAGTGGAGAAAGGGACCGTTAGGGGTGCCACGCTTCGCCACGATGGCTCCCCATCAGTGCCGCTGCTCGCTGCTCCCCGGCGGCTGCCTGACCTCTTGACCTGCGCTGGAATGGCCCCATGGCGACACGTTGGTGGATGAGTGGGGCGGAGATGAAGAGGTTGCTTGCAGCGGCAAGCACCTTGCCATGACTGAATCCTTGTCGCTCGGGGCTTGTCGCTCACCAAGCCTTCCCGACAAGCTCCTCTTGCCGGGGTCTTGTTTCCTTCGTGCCTTGAGTGGCCTTCCGGCAAGCTCCTCTTCGGGGCCTTGAACTATTCTGCTCTTGAATGGCTCAGAAGAACCGCGGAACTTGGCGGTCACTAGGCAGAAATCTGCCGGTGAGTGCTTCTATTTGCCGTGCGAGTTCGGGATACTAGGGTACCCTCTTGTAGTACACCGCAGGAGCCCCGAACTGCAGGCCACACAGCGCCGAGCTACATTGGGCGGGCCCAAAATAATCTCTTGAACGCAGCAGCCTAGATCCGCGCCGTTACTCGCTCCGGACCTACCCGTCTCCCACGAGCGCCGCAGCGTCGGCTGCGGCGTCGTGGGGAAGATCGTGGGGGTTTCTTTAATCGGAGGAAAAGCGCCGCCCCTCTCCCTCCTTATAAGCGAGAAGCAGGGGCAAGATGCCCACCTTGCCATTGCTGTCATCAAAAACCACCGCTCCCCCCTTCTTCTCAAGTCGAAGAAGCGGCGCCCGCCTTCATTGCCACGGTGCCATCAACGCGTCGGACTCCTCCACCACCTCCGCCATGGCTCCGGCCGACAAGGGAAAGGCGTGAAATCGGTGGCCTTGGCGGCTTCAGCGGCTGCGGAAGGAGTGGGCCACCTTCGACCCCTGCTCGGCGCAAAAGGAGCTGCGGGAGGGGTACTACCTCTTACGGTCGGCGGAGGCAGGCGCACCAGCGCCACGAGGTGATCTCCGCCGCCGCATCAAGAAAGGTTTCATCGGGTATCCTTATTAGCGCTCTTCTTCTCTGCGGGCTCTGCCCGCCCTTTTCAATTCTTTGCGACATCATGAACACCTCACGGTCTCCGCCTCCTTGATTTCACCCCAGCGCTGTCTGACCATGGCAGTTTTAGCACACCTTTGCAAAAACTTTGTGAGTCCACCCAAATGTAGCCCTCTTGAGCACTTCTTCATGCCCAGCGTTGAGAGAGAGAGCCGCTTGCGGAGGATTGCTTGGATCTCGGGATCGGCAAGAAAAAGCATATCACGGAAGAGAGCTCCGTAGCAAGTGGGAGGAGTGGAGAGCCGATTGGTGTTGGATCATTGAGGAAAACCCGCGGCCCTTCGCGCTTGGCGCCAAAATCCATAGTCTTTGGCAGCGATTGGAACAACTTGGCGCGGAGGATGCTAGGTTGAAGATAGCTGTGACCGGATCTTGCGCCTCGGGCATGCGGACTCACTTTGTGGTATTGTTGGCGCGGATTTCCTTCGCCGCGCGCGCGCCATCCCTTGCGGAGAGGAGGAGACCTGCTTGGGAGTTCAAAATCTGGCCGGACATCATGAAGTGCGCCGGGCCTCAGCTGGAATTTCACCGTCTTGGAGCTGGATGCGATGCTGCTTGGAGCTGTTCAAAGCCCGACCGAGATCACCCGAGTGGTTCATGTTGCCGAGGTCGTCCCTGTGCAACAACTCTTGCTTGACCGCATCCGTGCGATGATGCCGTTGTCACGATTCCCATGGGATCGTTCAACTTGGCAGAAACCCGCCCGGCGACATCGTGCGGCAGATTCTTGACGGCTTGGAAGAAGTGCGATCCGCCGACGGCGAAGTGGCTCACCAGCGACACCACCGACGCCCGAGCTGCGGCGCGCCATACCAGTGGAAAAGCGGCGGAAGATCTTGCCGCCGATGGTCGGGTTCACCGTGGAGGCGGAGGCAGCGAGAGGCGGACAAGCCTTGCCGACCAGAGGGCTTGCCGGCGCGAGGAGGCAGGGCGAGGCGATCTTGAGCGAATGAGCCTGCCGGCGCCTCCCTCCACCTTTAGATAGTTTGTCGGCAGGAGGGCCGCAACTCCTGAAAGGCGCCTCCAAGGCCGAGGAAGTGGCGGGCGGCGGGCAGACAACAGCCGTCGCGCCCGGCAGCTCCACCTTGACAAGCTCTGTTGCAGCGGGAGGCGCCTCACGCCACATCAAGCTGGGCGGGGCCTTGCAGGACCACGGCTCCAGCGCCCGCCAAGCGTCCGAGAGCCTACTCTTCCAGCTACGTCGCACGGGCGGAGGCGGAATTCGACTCTCTGCTCTCGGCTCGAGGAAGAAGAAGAAGAAGTAAGATCTTGTCATGCTTGTAATCCTTCAATTTGCTGCTTTGTCTTGTATCTGATTTGCTTCATTCGAACTCTTTCCTTTTTCGGGCCAGCTGGCTGCTCGAGGCGTCGAAGAACCAAGACCCGGTGGTTGTCATCAAACGACCCCCGTGGCGGCAGGAGGCGCGTCTGAGACCCCTTGCGGACCGGCAACCCCTTCCTGAGCAGCCCCAGCTGGCCCCGGCGTAAGTAATTGGTTTATTTCTTACGGTTGGGTGTGCATGGGTGCTCCTCCTTCTTGATATCTGATTTGTTGATTTGTGTAGGAAGCGAGCAGCTTCATCGGGAGGGCCGAAGCCTCTCTGAAACTACTGTCTGCTTCAACTCGCCGCCAAGGAGAATTCTGCGGCAAGGCGCTCTCCGGCAGGAGGCTTCTCCGATAAGGAAGTTTCTCAGACAAGGGGCAGCGGCGATCCTCGGTGGTGGAGACAGCGGCCCTGAGATCCCATCGCGGAGTAATCTTCTTGCGTGGCAATTTCCCTTAGGTTCTTTTTCTTCTATTTTCCTTTTGAACATTTGCTTGGTATTCTTTCTTTTACGATCGTCAGATCCATACGCGAGCCGATGGAGACCGAGGTTGCAATGGCGAGGAGGATGTCTTGCGGCAACAATAGCAGCGCCGCCAACATGGAGGAGGAGGCGGCGAGATGAGTCCGCGGCGAGAGGCTGCCAAGGCTGCAGCTGCAAAGGCTGGCGAGGTGCTGGCGATCGTCTTGGCGACCACGAGGCTGCGGGAGCACCAGGCGCTACACGACCGCCGATCCTCCGCCACCAATGCAGCACCGAGGCTCGAAGAGCCTGACCAGCGCCTACAGAAGGCTCTGACGGCGTCTTCATCAAGCTCCCATGGGCGTCGAGCTCGGCGCCCGGTCGAGGGAGACCTTCGATGAAGAGCTGCTCGCCTCAGCTGAGGCTATCGTTGGTTGTAGCCAAGCAGCAGCGATGGATGCGAGGGAGAAGCAGCTTTGAAGAAATTCTTTGTCGCTCTACCGCACCGACAAGCTAGTGGAGTCAGGGAAGCACTTGTCGCGGTGGGGCTGACATGGAGAAAGCCGCGAGAAGAGCTCCGGCCCGCGCCAGCAAAAACCCTCGGGGCGTGGCGAAGAGCGGGAGCAACTCTCCGAAGAGTGCAGCCTTCATCCTTGAGAAGGCTGAGGTCGAGGGCAGCAAAACTTGCGGCGAGCTATCTGCGCAAGAGGCGGTGGCGCGCGGAAGATCAACCTTGACAGCTATGAGGAAGAGCTTGCTGCTTGTGAGCAATCACTTGCGGAGCTCTCAAAGGAAGCAAAGGGCGCTGCCGCTTGTTCTTGAGAGCCGCCAAGAAGGAGTTGGAGACAAAAGTGGCAGCTTGGAGGCGGTCTGCGGAAAAACAGCGAAGAGCTCACCTTGTTGAAGCACGAGTCGAGAAGGGCGCCTACACTCTTGGCGAGTTGCAGGGCCGTCTCATTTGAGAGGATCAAAACTCGGCGCCGCCAAGGACTCAAAGGCAGGTCTTGAGCTGGTGACCACCTTGATGGAGGCAGCTGGGCCAGGCGCCAAGGAGGCGGAAGCGGGCTGTTGGAGAAGATCAAGGCCAATGAGGAGCTGCTTGGCGGCGCCACGACTGCCCATAACATCTTCAAAGAGAGCGTGATGCCTTGGACGGAGGGTCTTGTGGATACTACGCCGCCATTGACAAGGAGGCTGATGGAGATGGGGATGGTGGATCTCGGGTACTCCACAGGCGAGCATCTCAACCCAGCGCCAAGCTCAGCCCTGTTCCTCATGGGCGTGGTGACAGCTCTCCAGTGACTCAGGAAGAGATCCCAAAGCAGCTGGTGACGAGTCACGCCAAATCTGTCGAGGCCCTTTAGAAGGTCTTGATGAAGGTGGCCTTCCGCAATCGAGCGTCGGCCGTAGCGATCCTCAAGTCCTTGCCGCCGACGGCGGCGTTGAGGCGCTCAAGGCCCTTATCGCACCATTGTGGACGGTGGTGGTAGTCAAGAGAGTTGATGGCGACCGCGTGGAATAGGCGTAAATTTATCTTTCCCTTGTCATTGTTGATCATGTTTGGAGAAAAATTCATTAGATCTGCGACAAGTTATTTTGTAACATACCTTATCTTAGGCAAGCGATTGCAATGTTATTTCCTTTACTCGAATCCTTCCTTTGTATGTTTGTGCCCTCTGGCGTTTAGGGAACTTGTCGGTATGAGCACCTTTGCATGGCGCTAAGTGCGAACGTCGGCAACTTCTTTGGCGGTGCCGCCCTCGACAAACAACCTTATGCGCCAACTAGTTGCAGCTCACTTAAATTGTTGGCGGACTCGAAACAAAGTAAAGTAGCGACCAGCCACAGTTGGTTCCTCCGCGCGGAGTTTTCCATACAAAGTACTATCGTTCGAGGAAGATAACTCTAAAAATTTAAAACTGATTGCTCAAACTTTGGCAACTTAGCTTTTACATCGTTTGCTTCCGGCAAGCGATATTTCCTCGGCGGCTAGGCGGCCCACCATTATCTTCTCCTCCCCTGGTTAACTTGTGCGCCAAAGAACCTTCCTTTCTTTGAGAAGAAGAAGAAAATAAAGACATGGATCCTTGCGGCTCGTTATTGCTTACGGGTAGGTGCTACACAAAGTGTCGGATAGCATGCAAAATTAAAGTAGAAAGCATGAAATTGACAAGGTGTGCGGAGCACATAGAGCTTCTTATGCGAAGTCTGCGCCCGACTTTGTACAAAGGATTACATGCAACATCGGCAAGACTTGTACAAAAGGTGGTTGCGGAACAGGTTCCGGCAACAGCGCTATAGGTAAAACTTACGAAGATGCTTTCGATGTTCGAGAGTTGCTCACGAAATGCCATCTTGGTCTCAAAGCGGACAGCGCCGGGCCTAGTATTCGTTTCACCCGATAGAACCTTCCCACCTCGGCGTCAACTTGTTGGAATTCTTGGCGGATTGAGCGGCGAAGAACAAATCGCCTTCCTCGAAACTTCGGCACTAACTGCGGCTATGGTAGCGGCGCAAAGCTTCTTTGATAACGAGCAACTCGTCTGGACTGAAGGCGATCCTCCTCAAGGAGCAGCGCGTCATCTTGTCGCAGCTGCTCTTGCTCAAACTCATCATAGCGAGTACTCGAGGTGACCCGTATCACGAGTTCCGTGGGGAGAACTGCCTCTGCTCCATAGACTAGGCGAAAGGTGTCGGCGGTGGCTCGATTTGGCGTCGTCTGATCGACCAAGAACCACCGGCAGCTCCTCAATCCGATTTCTTCGCACTTGTGCAGCTGTCGAAAGTTCTGGTCTTGAGTCCTCGCGCACTTCAGCGTTTGCCCTTTACCTTGACCGTTGCTCCTTGGGTGAGCAACGAAGCAAAGCAGACCTTGGCGTAAGATCTTGGGCGTATTGCATGAAGGTGTGACTTCGTGAATTGTGTGCGTTGTCGGTGATCATCTGTTAGGAACCCCAAAGCGGCAAACAATTGACTGAAGAACTTAGCTGCTTTGTCTTTGTCACCTTCCTCCTTTGCTTCCACTTCCGGCCACTTTGTGAACTTATCGATTACAGCGTACAAGTACTCAAAGCCCCGACAACTTCGGGGAAAGGGGCGAGATGTCGAACCCCAGACCGAAAATGGCGGGATAAAGGGATCGTCTGGAGAGCTTGAGCTGGCTGGTGTATCTGCTTTGAATGGGCCGACCGCTTCACACTTGGTTACTTGTGCGATTGCATCTGGAGGCTGTCGGCGGAAGAAACCTTGCGGAAAGCTTTGCGGCAAGTGCTCTTGCGCCAATGTGGTGACCACATATGCCTCCATGAATCTCTGCCAACAACTTACATCCATCTTCCGACAAATACACTTCAATTTCACACCGTTGAGTCTTCTTACATGCGGTGTCTTGTCGACAAGCTGGTACATACTTGGTTGCGGACTACTCTTTCCGCTTCTTCTTGCTCTTGGGAAGTTCTCTGTCTGAAGGAAATGGACAATCTCTGTGCCCATCTTTGGAGCTTGCGGCTCGACAACAAGGACTAAAGGCACATCTGCTGCGGGAACATCCGCTTCTCGGCAAGAACACTGCGGCTCGGCGAGACTTGATGTTCCCGACAAGCTTGCGGAGCAAAACTTGTCGGGGCGTCGCTTCAGCGGAACAAACCACAGGGCTTGTCGGAGCGGACTGCTCCTCGGCCTCTTAGTGTTGATGTTGGGGACCTTCTTGGTGGCTTGGTAGCTCTGCGGAAAATAGTCACCGAAATCAACTTCCTCTTCTTGCTCATCCGGTTGATGGCGTTACGAGTTGGTTGAGTCAGCTTGAGCACAAAATTCCTGGTTCCACAGGTAACTTGAGTCTGGCGCACTTTGGCGAGCCATCGGCAATATCATTACGAGCTCTTGGAACATGTTCCATTTGTAGGCCGTCAAAGTGCTCTTCTAGCTTTCTCACTTCATCAACGTGAGGCTTCCATCAGCGGACTCGATAATCCTTGTTTACTTGGCGGACGACAAGCTGCGAGTCACCACGACAATGAGCTTCTTGATCCCAAGGTCCACTTTGCAATCACGAGACCGGCAAGCAAACCTTCATACTCTGCGGTATTATTTGTTGCTTGCTCCTTGGGAAAGTGCATACGGACTATGTACTTGAGGTGCTCTCCGGTGGGTGCGATAAGCGACGCGCCGGCACCGGCTGCTGCAGCGAAGGCACCATCAAAGTACATCACCACTCTTTATTTGCTTCCTTGGCGGGGATGCTCGTCTGGAATTTCTTCGTCTTGTGTTGGCGTCCATTACGCTATGAACTCTGCGGTGCTCTGCTTTGGATAGTTGAAGTGCTTTCAAACTTGAGGCCAAAACTTGGCAGTTCTAGTGCCCACTCGACAATCCTGCTGTTGTACGGATTTTGCAATATCCTCTTGAGGAGGAAGCGGTGGCGATTGTGATCTCATGTGCTTGGAAGTAATGGCGCAGCTTTCTCGAGGCCATGAGGAGGCGAAAAGCAATTTACGCACACAGTACCTTGACCTAGCCCCTTGTAGAAGGCCGACAAAAGTAGGCTGGCGCTGCACCATCCTTTTACGCATCTTCTCGCAATCTGCTGAGATCCGTCCTTGTCGAGACGAGCTTGCGGTGAAGCCCCTGCTTGTCGCTGGATGCATCTGCCTCGGTTGTCGGCTCCTCATGTACCTCGCTTTCCGCTACTAACGCAGCACTAACCACTTGATTGGTTGCGCTATGTATAGCAGCAACTTCTCTTGTAGCCTAGGTGCGACAAGTATTGGAGTGGAGGGCAGGTACCTCTTTAAGTCTGCGGCGCAGCCTCCGCCGAGTCCATTTCATTGGACCTGCCTTTTCAAAACCTTGAAAAATGGCGAGAAGCGCTCAGCAGAACCTAGAGATAAACTTCTTTGAGAGCAGCCACGCATAACCGGCAAGTCTTGAACATCCTTGGCGCCTTGGTGCTTCAATCTGCTCAATGGCTTTGATCTTGTCGGGATTGGCTTCAATTCCCGCTGAGACCACGAAGAACCGAGAAGCTTGCGGAAGGAACTCCAAACCGCACTTCTCGGGGTTGAGCTTGAGGTTGATCTTGCGCAGATTTGCAAGGTCTCATCAAATCTTGAACGAGTTGCTTTGTCCTTGCTCTTGACCACTATGTCATCCATGTAAGCTTCAACATTTACGTGCATTTGCGGCTCAAAAGCGTCATGGACTACTCTTGCAAGCGTTGAACCAGCATTCTTTAGCCCAAAGGCATCCGTATAAAGCGATAAGTACCACATGGGGTGATGTATGCGGTTTCTCTTCATCTTCTTCTGCCATGAAGATCGATGATATCCACGAGTATCGTCAAGAAATGAAAGCAAATCACATCCGGTAGTGGAGTCAACAATCTGGTCGATCGTGGCAAGGGAAATGGGTCTTTGGGACAAGCTTTATTAACATTTGTGAAGTCAATACAAAGTCTCCATTTCCCATTTGCCTTGCGATACAACTACGGATTGGCCAACCACGTGGGATGGAGCACTCCTCTAACAAGGCTGCTGCTTCCAACTTCTTGATCTCTTACGCAATGAATTCTTGGCGCTCCTTTTGTTTCGACTTTTGCTTGGCGGGCGGCGCATGAGGACGAACAGCTAGGTGGTGCTCAATTACTTTCCTAGGAACACGGGGATGTCGAGGCGGTTGCCATGCAAACACATCGACATTCGCCCAAAAAAAGCAGCAGCGTGCCTTCCTATTTGGGGTCGAGAGTGGCAGCGATGGTGAAGGTACCACCGGTGCCGTCCTCCTTGGCGGGCACCTTCTTGGTCTTGGTGGAGCTGCCATCATCTTCTTGCACTTGCGGTGGAGCTCGATGGTGCGTCCTCGGTGATGGCGCAGCACTCGAAGAGATGCGCTTGCGGAGTGGGCATCGAGCTCTTGCGGACAAAGTACTCTTCTTCTTCCCGGGAGCTTGATGACAAGTGATTTACTATCTGTCGCAGCTGCTGCCTCCGGTAAATCTTGTCGGCATAGATAAGAGCATCTTTCTTGTCGCCATGAGCAGAAATGACACTTATCGGGCTGGCATCTTGAGCAAGTTGTATGCATAATGAGAGGCCGCCATGAACTTGGCGGTATTTGGGCGACCAAGTATCCCATTATAAGGCAATGGGAAGTCAGCAACGTCGAGCGTGACCCTCTCAGTCTTGAAGTTTAGCTCGCTGCCAAATGTTAGCGACAGCGTGATCTTCCCTTCGGCTTGCTCCTTCCTGGGTTGATTCCTTGGAAAGTGCGGTCTCTTGAGCTCATTGTCGAGGATTTGAAGCTTCTCGAACGCTGCGGATGAGATCAGGTTTAAGCCCGGCCCGCCGTCAACTAACATCTTGGTGACTTTGAGGTTGCGGATAGTTGGTGGGACCAACATCGGCAAACACCGACAGCTGATTATCGATCGGGTGGTCCTCAATATCAAAGATGATAGGCATCTTGGACCATTTCAAAGGCTGCGTGACTCTACGGATGGATTCGCTGCATTAACCTCCGCATCCATTGCTTGAGCTGGCGGTGTGAGGTATCGAGAAGCACCACCAATCAGCTTGAGAGGACCTCCGTGGCTTTCTGAAACTCCTGCTCATCGGCTTCATCGTCTTCCATGTCTTCATCGTCATAGTCGTCTTCATCCTTGTCGCGGCGCGGGAGGTCTGTCTCCTTGCCGCTGCTTGGCCTTGCATGACGTCCTCCCGGCGGGTCTCTTCTTGCTAGCTGCCCAGCACCTTCACAGGCCTTCTCCTTGTCTCGCCGCTCATACTCAGCTTTACGCTGTTCAACAAGCTGCTCGACCTTCTTGCAGCTCACGGAGGTCGTGGCCCTTAGTGCGGTGAATCTTGCGATCTTGTTTGTTGGAGCTGTCACCTTGTCGGTGGCCGCCCACGGCTTGGCGGCGGTGTCGGCGGCAACCTCCTTGCGGAGTCACCAACCTTGGCCTTCTTGGCGCCACCTCCGTTGCGGACTGCTCGACAACTAGTACCTCTTTGCCCTTCTTCTTTACTGCTGTTCGCCGCGGCTCTTCTTTGCGGGCGGTCTCCTCCTTGTCGAGATCCTACGCATTCTCTCACAGGAGTCTTCTTCCTTCTTGACGTGCACACTTGTGCGGCCGGGGCATACAGTTCATTGGCGTCCTTGACTTTGCACATCGCCATCTCCTCCCTCATCCTGCGGTTCCGCGCGTTCGATGGCTTAGCGATCACCCGGCGGGGTTTATCATCGGGATGTTGTAGTGCACTGGCTGAATCTCTGAATGAACTTGCGAGGACTCTCCTTCCTTACAGGCGGCGGTGAAGGTCACTTTCTTGGCCATGAGGTTTGTGGCCTTTGTGGCGCCGACAAGCGATGGCATAGATCTGCCAGAGGATATGGATCCGTCCGGCAAGTGCATGAGCCAAGATCGACATTTGGCTTGAGTACCGGCGAGGAAGTAGTTGGCGAGGATCTTGTCGTCTCGTCCCCGCAGCCTGCACGCGATGGTGTAGATCTTGAGGAACTCGATGGATCGTCCTGCCATCATACTTCTACGGCACATCGGCGAAATTTTTCTTATCAGACCTTTGGACTTGCCGCAGCTCACGGGTGAGCAGGGCAACCTACGCGTCTGACAAGTCACTGGTTCCCCTGGCGCTTGCATGTCGACGGTGGGCCCCAGCGCTGGTCGGATTGGCGCGCGCTTCTCTTGGCGCTCGATGCGAGTTCGGCGTCTTCTTGTTACCGTTCTTGAAGAACTTGGCGCTGATCACAGCGAGCTCGTGGGTCCGATGGCGGTGGAGTCGCTGTCGAGGTGGATCCGAGCTGGTGATCTTGGCCTTCGGATGGAGAATGCATGGTGGTTGCACCCCCATAGGTTTAAATCGCCACCGGCTCGTGCCTTGTCGTCTCGCGCGGCAAGGATGCGATTAGTTGCCGCGGAGTATCGCCGTTAGCAAAGCCGATGAGACTATGGATGGTGGCCCTCCATTCGTCGACCTTGTCGGCCGTTGGAGGGTAGTCTAAAGCGATTGAGCTCTCGCCAAAAGCCTGCTGGAGTGGTGGTGGCAATGGCGTGCGGTGCGAGGCGGGACATGCTCGTAATTCTAAATACATTAGAAGGGCGATATCCCGTCCGAGCGACCGTGCCCGCTTCGCACCAACCTGCTTTGGCGCGCATCTTTGGTCTCGAGGGCCGGGACCCTCGGCAGCCTTGATCCAGCGGCGTATGGCGCTGCGAGCACCATGGCGTTGTCGGTCTCGCACCTCTGAGATAGACGTGATGCGTATCCGGGCGCCGAGAGTGCATGCCGCCTTGTCCTTGGACTTACGCGTCGTGGGCTCCCTCGGCGGCGCGGTTCCTCCGCCCGTCTTCCCCACCACTCGTCGACCGGTGGTGGTGGGTTTAGCAGCGAACGGCTCTGCTGCCTTGAAGCCTTCTTCTTGGTGGCATGTTGAAGAAGATGATGAAGATTGTTGCTCGTGTGAGCGCGGATCAGGTTCACACAGCCTCGGCCCTACAGCGCGCCAAAGATGTCGGGAGGCTGATCATGACCCACGAACACCTATGGGACTTGGCGGACGAGTCCCTTTTAGTTCGGGCGGAGATTACCTGAAAAAGCGGATCGGCGATGCACGAGCAGTTTACCCAACCACGAGCTCTCGGGAGATAATACTCCTCTGCTGCTGGTTGATTGTATTGTGTTCTTGCTAGGGGCGATGAGAGCTACAAAACCTAGCTTGAGTGTCTACGGTCTCGAATGAGTGAATCCTAATTGAGCGAACCGAACCCCTCTCGTTGCACATGGGCCTCCTTTTATAGGCTCAAGGGGTCTCCGACAGGTGTAGCGTAGATGAGGTACTAAATGGAAAAACAGTAGCTGGTACACCGACATGCGAGTGTACTCTACCTAACTCGTGACAAGGGACAAGAGCAATAAATGCCCGTCCATGTCGCTGAGCAGTGGAGAAAAGGACCGTTAGGGGTGCCACCGCTTCATACGATGGCTCCCCTGTCGCGCCGCTTATCGCTGCTCCCGGCTGGCTGCCTGACCTCTTGACCGCCTGCGCTGGAATGGCCCCATGGCGACACGTTGGTGGATGGCGGGGGCGGAGATGAAGAAGAGGTTGCTTGCGCGGCAAGCACCTTGCCTTGACTGAATCCTTGTCGCGTTAGGGGCTTGTCGCTCACCAAGCCTTCCGGCAAGCTCCTCTTGCGGGGTCTTGTTTCGCCGTGCCTTGAGTGGCCTTCGGCAAGCTCCTCTTGCGGGGCCTTGAACATTCTGCTCTTGAATGGCTCACGAAGGAGCAGCGGAGGACATATGGCGGTCACTAGGCAAGTCTGCTGCGAGAGTGCTGCAACTGCCGTGCGAGTTCGGGATACTGGGTACCCCTACCCTAGTACACCGGCGAGGCGGAGATTGCCTGAAGAAGCGGATCGGCGATGCACATGAGCGGTTACCCAACCCGGAGCTCTCCGGAGATAATACTCCTCTGCTGCTGGTTGATTGTATTGTGTTCTTGCTAGGGGGCGATGAGAGCTACAAAACCTAGCTTGAGTGTCTCTGGTCTCGAATGAGTGAATCCTAATTGAGGCAGAACCGAACCCCTCTCGTTGCACATGGGCCTCCTTTTATAGGCTCAAGGGGTCTCGACGGTGCAGCGTAGATGAGGTACAAATGGAAAAACAGTAGCTGGTACACGACTTATACGATGTACTCTACCTAACTCGGCGGCAAGGGACAAGAGCAATAAATGCCCGTCCATGTCGCTGAGCAGTGGAGAAAGGGACCGTTAGGGGTGCCACCGCTTCGCCACGATGGCTCCCTGTCGGCGCCGCTTATCGCTGCTCCCGGCTGGCTGCCTGACCTCTTGACACCTGCGCTGGAATGGCCCCATGGCGACACGTTGGTGGATGGCGGGGCGGAGATGAAAGAGGTTGCTTGCGCGGCAAGCACCTTGCCTTGGCTGAATCCTTGTCGGCGTTCGGGAGCTTGTCGCTCACCAAGCCTTCGGCAAGCTCCTCTTGCGGGGTCTTGTTCCTTCGTGCCTTGAGTGGCCTTCCCGGCAAGCTCCTCTTAGGGGCCTTGAACATTCTGCTCTTGAATGGCTCAGAAGAACCAGCGGAGAACCTTAGCGGTCACTAGGCAGAATCTGCCAGCGAAGTGCTGCTGCTGCCCGTGCGAGTTCGGGATACTAGGGTACCCCTACCTAGTACACCGGCAGCGCGAGATTGCAGAAGAAGCGGTCGGCGATGCACGAGCGGGTTACCCGGCCGGAGCTCTCGGAGATAATACTCCTCTGCTGCTGGTTGATTGTATTGTGTTCTTGCTAGGGGGCGATGAGAGCTACAAAACCTAGCTTGAGTGTCTACGGTCTCGAATGAGTCGAATCCTAATTGAGCCGAACAGAACCCCCTCGTTGCACATGGGCCTCCTTTTATAGGCTCAAGGGGTCTCCGACGGTGTAGCGTAGATGAGGTACAAATGGAAAAACGATAGCTGGTACACCGACTTATGCGGTGTACTCTACCTAACTCGGCGGCAAGGGACAAGAGCAATAAATGCCGTCCATGTCGCTGAGCGGTGGAGAAAGGACCGTTAGGGGTGCCACCGCTTCGCCACGATGGCTCCCCTGTCGGCGCCGCTTATCGCTGCTCCCGGCTGGCTGCCAGCCTCTTGACCCTGCGCTGGAATGGCCCCATGGCGACACGTTGGTGGATGGCGGGAGGCGGAGATGAAGAGAGGTTGCTTGCGCGGCAAGCACCTTGCCTTGACTGAATCCTTGTCGCGTTAAGGAGCTTGTCGCTCACCAAGCCTTCGGCAAGCTCCTCTTGCGGGTCTTGTTTCGCCGTGCCTTGAGTGGCCTTCGGCAAGCTCCTCTTGCGGGGCCTTGAACATTCTGCTCTTGAATGGCTCCGAAGAACCAGCGGAGGAACTATAGCGGTCACTAGGCAAATCCTGCGGCGAGTGCTGCAACTGCCCGTGCGAGTTCGGGATACTAGGGTACCCTACCCTAGTACACCGGCGAAGCGGAGATTATTGCGAAGAAAGCGGTCGGCGATGCACTGAGCGGTTTACCCGGCTTAGAAGCTCTCGGAGAGATAATACTCCCTCTGCTGCTGGTTGATTGTATTGCGTTCTTGCTAGGGTGCGATGAGAGCTACAAAACCTAGCTTGAGTGTCTCGGTCTCGAATGAGTGAATCCTAATTGAGCGAACCGAACCCCTCTCGTTGCACATGGGCCTCCTTTTATAGGCTCAAGGGTCTCGAGCAGGTCATAGCGTAGATGAGGTACAAATGGAAAAAGCGATGGCTGGTACACCGACTTATGCGATTGTACTCTACCTAACTCTGCGGCAAGGGACAAGAGCAATAAATGCCCGTCCATGTCGCTGAGCAGTGGAGAAAGGGACCGTTAGGGGTGCCACCGCTTCATACGATGGCTCCCCTGTCGGCGCCGCTTATCGCTGCTCCCAGTGGCTGCCAGACCTCTTGACCTGCGCTGGAATGGCCCCATGGTGACACGTTGGTGGATGGCGGGAGGCGGAGATGAAGAGAGGTTGCTTGCGGCAAGCACCTTGCATGACTGAATCCTTGTCGCGTTAGGGGCTTGTCGCTCACCAAGCCTTCCGGCAAGCTCCTCTTGCGGGGTCTTGTTTCCGCCGTGCCTTGAGTGGCCTTCCGGCAAGCTCCTCTTGCCGGAGCCTTGGCATTCTGCTCTTGAATGGCTCCGAAGAAGCCGCGGAGGACTATGGCGGTCACTAGGCAGAATCCAGCCGTGAAGTGCTGCAACTGCCCGTGCGACTTGGGATACTAGGGTACCCCTACCTAGTACACCGGCAAGGCGGAGATTGCATGAAGAAGCAGATCGGCGATGCACAGTAGTTTACCCGGCCGGAGCTCTCAGGAGAGATAATACTCCTCTGCTGCTGGTTGATTGTATTGTGTTCTTGCTAGGGGCGATGAGAGCTACAAAACCTAGCTTGAGTGTCTCGGTCTCGAATAAGTGAATCCTAATTGAGCGAACGAACCCCTCTCGTTGCACATGGGCCTCCTTTTATAGGCTCAAGGGGTCTCGACGGTGGCAGCGTAGATGAGGGTACAAATGGAAAAACGATGGCTGGTACACCGACTTATACGATGTACTCTACCTAACTCTGACGGCAAGGGACAAAGCAATAAATGCCGTCCATGTCGCTGAGCAGTGGAGAAAGGGACCGTTAGGGGTGCCACCGCTTCATACGATGGCTCCCCTGTCGGCGCCGCTTATCGCTGCTCCCGGCTGGCTGCCTGACCTCTTGACCTGCGCTGGAATGGCCCCATGGCGACACGTTGGTGGATGGCGGGAGGCGGAGATGAAGAAGGTTGCTTGCGCGGCAAGCACCTTGCCTTGGCTGAATCCTTGTCGGCGTTAGGGAGCTTGTCGCTCACCAAGCCTTCGGCAAGCTCCTCTTGCGGGTCTTGTTTCGCCGTGCCTTGAGTGGCCTTCCGGCAAGCTCCTCTTGTCGGGGCCTTGAACATTCTGCTCTTGAATGGCTCGAAGAAGCAAGTGGAGGACTATGGCGGTCACTAGGCAAGTCCTGCGCGCGAGTCTGCAACCGCCCGTGCGAGTTCGGGATACTAGGGTACCCCTACCTAGTACACCGGCGAAGCGGAGATTACCGCGAAGAAGCGGATCGGCGATGCACGAGCGGTTTACCCAACCGGAGCTCTCCGGAGAGATAATACTCCTCTTGCTGCACGGTTGATTGTATTGTGTTCTTGATAGGGGCGATGAGAGCTACAAAACCTAGCTTGAGTGTCTACGGTCTCGAATGAGTCGAATCCTAATTGAGCGAACCGAACCCCTCTCGTTGCATGGGCCTCCTTTTATAGGCTCAAGGGGTCTCAGAGAGGTGGCAGCGTAGATGAGGTACAAATGGAAAAACAATGGCTGGTACACCGACTTGCGGTGTACTCTACCTAACTCGGCGGCAAGGGACAAGAGCAATAAATGCCTGTCCATGTCGCTGAACAGTGGAGAAAGGGACCGTTAGGGGTGCCACCGCTTCATACGATGGCACCCCTGTCGGTGCCGCTTATCGCTGCTCCCGCTAGCTGCCTGACCTCTTGACGCACGCGCTGGAATGGCCCCATGGTGACACGTTGGTGGATGGCGGGGCGGAGATGAAGAGAGGTTGCTTGCGCGGCAAGCACCTTACCTTGACTGAATCCTTGTCGCGTTAAGGGGCTTGTCGCTCACCAAGCCTTCCAGCAAGCTCCTCTTGCCGGGGTCTTGTTTCCTTCGTGCCTTGAGTGGCCTTCCGGCAAGCTCCTCTTGCGGGGCCTTGAACATTCTGCTCTTGAATGGCTCAGAAGAACCGCGGAGGACTATGGCGGTCACTAGGCAAGTCTGCCGTGGGGTGCTGCAACTGCCCGTGCGAGTTCGGGATACTAGGGTACCCCTACCCTAGTACACCGGCAATGAGATTGCGAAGAAGCGGATCGGCGATGCACGCGAGCAGTTTACCCAACCGGAGCTCTCCGGAGATAATACTCCTCTTGCTGCTGGTTGATTGTATTGTGTTCTTGCTAGGGGGCGATGAGAGCTACAAAACCTAGCTTGAGTGTCTACGGTCTCGAATGAGTCGAATCCTAATTAGCGAACGAACCCCTCTCGTTGCACATGGGCCTCCTTTTATAGGCTCAAGGGGTCTCCGACAGTGTAGCGTAGATGAGGGTACAAATGGAAAAAGCGATGGTGGTACACCGACTTATGCGGTGTACTCTACCTAACTCGGCGGCAAGGACAAGAGCAATAAATGCCGTCCATGTCGCTGAACATGGAGAAAAGGACCGTTAGGGGTGCCACCGCTTCGCCACGATGGCTCCCCTGTCGGCGCCGCTTATCGCTGCTCCCATTTGGCTGCACTGACCTCTTGACCTGCGCTGGAATGGCCCCATGGCGACACGTTGGTGGATGGCGGGGCGGAGATGAAAGAGGTTGCTTGCGGCAAGCACCTTGCCTTGACTGAATCCTTGTCGCGTTCGGGAGCTTATCGCTCACCAAGCCTTCGACAAGCTCCTCTTGCGAGGTCTTGTTTCCTTCATGCCTTGAGTGGCCTTCCCGGCAAGCTCCTCTTGGGGCCTTGAACATTCTGCTCTTGAATGGCTCCGAAGAACCATGCGGAGGACTATGGCGGTCACTAGGCAAGTCTGCCCGGCGAAGTGCTGCAACTGCCGTGCGAGTTCGGGATACTAGGGTACCCCTACCTAGTACACCCGCAAGCGAGAGATTACCTGAAGAAGCGGTCGGCGATGCACCTGAGCGGTTACCCAACCGGAGCTCTCGGGAGATAATACTCCTCTGCTGCTGGTTGATTGTATTGTGTTCTTGCTAGGGAAGCGATGAGAGCTACAAAACCTAGCAGAGTGTCTCTGGTCTCGAATGAGTGAATCCTAATTGAGCGAACCGAACCCCTCTCGTTGCACATGGGCCTCCTTTTATAGGCTCAAGGGGTCTCAACGCAGTGTAGCGTAGATGAAATTACAAATGGAAAAACAGTGGTTGGTACACCGACTTGTATAGTGTACTCTACCTAACTCGGTGGCAGGGACAAGAGCAATAAATGCCGTCCATGTCGCTTTGAAGCAGTGGAGAAAGGGACCGTTAGGGGTGCCACGCTTCGCCACGATGGCTCCCCTGTCGGCGCCGCTTGCTCGCTGCTCCCCGCTGGCTGCACACCTCTTGACCTGCGCCTAGAATGGCCCCATGGCGACACGTTGGTGGATGAGCTGGAGGCGGAGATGAAGAGAGGTTGCTTGCGCGGCAAGCACCTTGCCACATGCTGAATCCTTGTCGCGTTCGGGAGCTTGTCGCTCACCAAGCCTTCGGCAAGCTCCTCTTGCTTAGGGGTCTTGTTCCTTCGTGCCTTGAGTGGCCTTCTGGCAAGCTCCTCTTGCAGGGGCCTTGAACATTCTGCTCTTGAATGGCTCCGAAGAACCAGCGGAGGACTTATGGCGGTCACTAGGCAAGTCTGCTTGTGAAGTCTTTGCAACTGCCCGTGCGAGTTGGGATACTAAGGTACCCCTACCTAGTACACCGACGATAGATCCCTATACTTGTGGGTCATCAAGACTCTTTTCTGGCGCCGTTGCACAGGGTGTAAGCGCCTTTGGTAGGTGGAATTTGGTAAGGAAACATTTATATAGCGTGCTAAAATTTCTTGTCACTTGTTACTATGGAAAGTAATTCTCTGAGGGGCTTGTTAGGGTATCTTCACCCGTCGATGAAACAAGAGTTGCTCCTCAACCTATTGAACCTATTGAAAATGAAACTCCTTTTGAATTTCCTTGGGTATGATGGAAAAACTGCTAGCTAATACTTTTACGGAGATGGAACAAAACATCTGATGAGCACTTAATATATGTGGATGAAGTTTGTGGATTATTTAAGCTTGCGGTATACCCGATGATGTTGTTAAGAAGAAGGTATTCCTTTATCTTTGAAGGAGATGCATTGACATGGTATAGGCTATGTGATGATCACGGGATCATGGAACTATAAAAGATTGAAATTGGAATTTCATCAAAAGTATTACCCTATGCATCTTGTTCATCGTGATGCAATTACATATATAATTTTGGCCTCATGAAGGAAAGCATTGCTCAAGCTTGGGGAGGCTTAAATCAATGTTATATTCATGCCCCAATCATGAGCTCTCAAGAGTGACAATTCTTGAAATTTTATGATCGACTTCGATAACAATCGCACCATGCTCGATACTTCTTGTCTTGGCTCTTTTATGATGAAGACTATTGAATTCAGATGGAATTTATTGGATAGAATTAAATGCAACTCTCAAGATTGGGACCTCGGCGAAGGTAAGGAGTAAGGTATGACACCTAAGTTTGATTGTGTTAAATCTTTTATGGATACCGATATTTTCCGTAAGTTTAGCACTAAATATGGACTTGACTCTGAGATAGTAGCTTCTTTACGTGAATCTTTTGCTACTTATGTTGATCTCCCCAAGGAGAAGTGGTTTAAATATCATCCTCCATAGAAGTAAAAGTAGCTGCACCTATTAAAGTTGAAGAAAAGACTGTCACTTATAATGATCCTATTGTTCCCACTTCTTATGTTGAAAACCACCTTCCTGTTAGAATAAAGGATCATGCTAAAAATTCAACTGTTGTTAAGTAAAAGCAATATTAGAACTCATACACCTCTGAGCAAGTTAAAGTAGAACCTACTATTGCTATTGTTAAAGATCTCTTGTCGATAATATTGATGGGCATGTTATTCAATTACATGGTGAATCTGCTAGAATTGCTAAACCTAGCGTTAAAGATAAACATAGACACTGTGGTAGGCGTGCACTGTTATTTCTGTTAAAATAGGAGATCATTGTTATCATGGCTTATGTGATATGGGTGGTAGTGCTAGTGTTATACCTTATGATTTATATAAAGAAATTAAGCATGAAATTACACTGCTGAGTTAGAAGATATTGATGTTACAATTAAACTTGCCAATAGAGATACTACATACTGCAATGGGAATTGTTAGAGATGTTGAAATCTTGTGTGGGAAAACTAAATATCCTGCTGATTTTCTTGTTCTCAGTTCTCCACAAGATAGCTTTTGTCCCATTATATTTGGTAGACCCTTCTTGAACACATTAATGCTAAGATAGATTGCGAAAAGAATGTTGTTACTATTGGCTTGGATGATATGATTCATGAGTTTAATTTCTCTAAATTTAGTAAACAACATCGTGAGGAAGAATTGCCTAGTAAGGATGAAATTATTGGTCTTGCTTCTATTTCCGTACCTCCTAGTGATCCTTTAGAACACTATTTGCTAGACCATGAAAATGATATGTTCATGAATGAAAAAAGGAAATAGATGAAGTATTCTTTAAGCAGGAACCTATTACGCAACACAATTTGCTGTTGAAATCCTAGGGATCCCCCTCCACCCAAGGGTGATCCGTGTTTGAGCTTAAACCGTTGCACGATAATCTTAAATATGCTTATCTTGATGAAAAGAAAATATATCCTGTTATTATTAGTGCTAACCTTTGAGCATGAAGAAGAAAGATTATTGAAAACTACGAAGAAGCACCGTGCGCTATTGGATATACTCTTGATGATCTTAAGGGCATTAGTCCACTTTATGTCAACATAACATAAATTTGGAAGCGGATGCCAAACCAGTTCGTGATCCTCAACGACGTTTGAATCCTAACATGAAAGAAGTGGTAAGAAAAGAAATACTCAAGCTTACGGAGGCGGTATAATTTATCCGTTCTTGATAGTCGGTGGGTAAGTCCTGTCCATTGTGTCCCTAAGAAGGGAGGTATTCTGTTGTCCCTAATGATAAAGATGAATTGATCCATAAAGAATTATCACAGGTTATAGGATGGTAATTGATTTCCATAAATTAAATAAAGCTACTAAGAAGATCATTACCTTACCTTTTATTGATCAAATGGTAGAAATATTATGCAAACATACATTATTGCTTTCTAGATGGTTTTTCTGGTTTCTCTCAAATACGTGTATAGGCTAAATATCAATCAAAGACTACTTTTACTTGCCCTTTTGGTACTTTTGCTTATAGGCGTATGCCTTTTGGTTTATGTAATGCACTGCTACCTTTCAAAGATGCATGATGGCTATATTCTCTGATTTTGTGAAAAATTTTGTGAGGTTTTCATGGGCGATTTTTCCGTCTATGGCTCCTCTTTTGATGATTGCTTAAGCAATCTTGATCGAGATTTTGCAGAGATGTGAAGAAACTAATCTTGTCTTGAATTGGGAAAAGTGCCACTTTATGGTTAATGAAGGTATTGTCTTGAGGCACAAAGTTTACGAAAGAGGTATTGAAGTTGATAAAGCCAAGGTTGATGCTATTGAAAATATGCCATGTCCCAAGGACATCAAAGGTATAAAGTTTCCTTGGTCATGCGGATTTTATAGGAGGTTCATTAAGGACTTCTCAAAATTTCTCGACCTCGACTAATTTATTACAAAAGATGTACCATTTGTCTTTGATGATGATTGTGTAGAAGCATTTGAAATACTTAAGAAAGCATTAGTCTCTGCACTTTTTGTTGTTCAGCCACCTGATTGGAATTTACCCTTTGAAATTATGTGTGATGCTAGTGATTATCTTGTAGGTGCTGTCCAAGGGCAAAGAGTTGATAAGAAATTAAATGTTATCCATTATGCTAGTAAGACTCTAGACAATGCTCAAAGAAATTATGCTACTACGAAAAGGAACTTTTAGCAGTTGTATTTGCTTGTGATAAATTCGGACCCTATATTGTTGATTCTAAAGTAACTATTCACACTGATCATGCTGCTATTAAATATCTTATGGAAAAGAAAGATGCAAAACCTAGACTTATTAGATGGGTTCTCTTGCTGCAAGAATTTGATTTGCATATTGTTGATAGAAAAAAGCTGAGAACCCGTTGCGAGACAACTTATCTAGGTTAGAGAATGTTCTTGATGACCCACTACCTATTGATGATAGCTTTCACGATGAACAATTAAATGTCATAAGCACTTCTCGTAGCACTCCATGGTATCTGATTATGCTAATTATATTGTTGCTAAATTTATACCACCTAGCTTCACATACCAACAAAGAAAAAGTTTTCTATGATTTGAGACATTACTTTTGGGATGACCCACATCTTTATAAAGAAGGAGTAGATGGTGTTATTAGACATTGTGTACTGAGCATGAACAGGAACAGATCCTACACAAGTGCCACTCCGAAGCTTATGGAGGACACCCTTTGGAGATAGAACTGCACATAAGATATTGCAATCTGGTTTTTATTGGCCCACTATCTTCAAAGATGCCCGTAAGTTTGTTTTGTCTTGCGATGAATGTCAAAGAATTGGTAATATTAGTAGACGTCAAGAAATGCCTATGAATTATTCACTTGTCATTGAACCATTTGATGTTTGGGGCTTTGATTATATGGGACCTTTTCCTGCCTCTAATGGATATACACATATTTTGGTTGGTGTTGATTACGTTACTAAGTGGGTAGAAGCTATTCCAACTAGTAGTGCTGATCATAACACTTCTATTAAAATGCTTAGGAAGTTATTTTTCGAGGTTTGGAGTCCCTAGATATTTAATGACTGATGGTGGTTTACACTTTATTCATGGTGCTTTCAGTAAAATGCTTGCTAAATATGGCGTTAATCATAGAATTGCATCTCCATATCACCCACAGTCTAGTGTTCAAGTAGAATTGAGCAATAGATAGCTCAAATTAATTTTGCAAAAGGCATTAATAGGTCTAGAAAGAATTGGTCCAAGAAACTTGATGATGCATTATGGGCCTATAGAGCTGCATATAAGAATCCTATGGGTATGTCTCCGTATAAAATGGTTTATGGAAAAGCATGTCACTTACCTCTTGAACTAGAACATAAGGCATATTGGGCTATTAAAGAGCTCAACTATGATTTCAAACTTCTTTGGTGAGAAGAGGTTATTTGATATTAGCTCACTTGATGAATGGAGAACCCAAGCTTATGAAAATGCCAAGTTGTTTAAAGAAAAAGTTAAAATATGGCATGACAAAAGGATACAAAAGCGTGAGTTTAATGTAGGTGATTATGTATTGCTATACAACTCTCGTTTAAGATTTTTGCAGGAAAACTTCTCTCTAAATGGGAAGGTCCCTCGTTATCGAGGAGGTCTATCGTTCGGTGCCATAAAATCAACAACGAAGGCACAAATCCGAAGGTGGTAAGCGGTCAAAGAATCAAACATTATATCTCAGGTAATCCATAAATGTTGAAACCAATATTATTGAAACCGTAACCGGAGGAATACATAAGGAAACTTTCGGACCGTTTGAGGACTCGAAAAGGAATAGGTATGTGATACGGTAAGTAAACCGACTCCAAAACAATTTTAAGGCAATATTTCTCCGTTTTGGAATATTTAGAAAAATAGAAACATAAGTGGCAGTCCGAGGCGGACACGAGGGCTCCACGAGGTGGAGGCGCCCTACCCCCAGGCGCGCCCCTACCTCGTGAGCACCCGTGTGCCCTCCGGACTCCGTTTTCTTGCAATCGTATTTTGGTCGGTAAAATTCATTATATATTCTCCCGAAGGTTTTGACTCTCGTATCACAAATCTCTCTGTTCTTGTTTGAGCTGTTTTTCTACAGATCTAGATCATCATAGCGTCCCCAAGTGCTTCCAAGGACAAGTTCTTGAGAAGGTGATCAACCCTTACCTCGCGGAGGTGCTGCGACACCCTCAAACCATTGAGATGCGTGATGGGTTGCTGCACATCCGCGATGTTGAGGACCAAAGGGAACGAGGCGTGCATGCGAGGCTCGAAGCAATGGAGCAACAAGTTTTCAAGTGCCGAGGGATGGTGGGCGTGGAATGCGCTAGTCACAAGATGCTCGCGGAGTTCACCAACAACTCTGAGCGGATGCCAAGAACACCGAGGAAGCTATCTTCAAGCTACATGAGAAGATCGAGCACCTCAAGCCCAAATCTATGATCTGCAAAATCAAAGCTGTGAGTATGAATATATATTCAAAAGGATGAGTTTGGCTGTAGATTTGAGGATTAGGAGACTCGATCATCCTTCTATGATGGTGAGCCTGTGCCATGGAAGGTGGGCGACAAGCCGCATCATCGACAACACCTCCACCTTCTTCGCCAACAAGGAGACATAATCACATGGGTATGGGCACTCCCTTGGCTTTGCCAAGCTTGGGGAGGTGCCCGGTATCATCATCATCACAACTCCTATCTTTACCGTTTTTCTTAGTTCGATCCTTTTAGTAGTATCTTGATCTAGTAGAATAAAGTTTATGGCATGATCTAGTTTTGAGTTTTGCTTTATGGTCCCTCTATGTGTCGAGTCCGTGAGCTATATATATAATAAAGTTTAGTGTTGAGTCAAGGGCTTGATTGTTTTGCCATGATCTTGGGTGAATAAAAGAAAAGAAAGAAGAAAAGAATAAAAATAAACAAAGAGTTCATATTGATCTTATTGAGAGTAATGACTTCACATAGAAGAGTATGATGATTAAAAGTTGTTGGGAGTTGGCAAATATAGCTTTGGTCATCGTTGCAATTAATAGGAAGTAATAAGGAAAGAGGTTTCACATATAGATATATTATCATTGACACCTTTTATGATTAGGAGCACTCATTAAAATATAACATGCTAAAGAGTTGATGTTGGACAAGGAAGACAACGTGATGAGTTATGTTTTCTTATATCTGAGATAAAGTATGTTGTCATGGATCCTCTAACATGTTGAGCTTGCCTTTCCCCTCATGCTAGCCAAATTCTCGGCACCAAGTAGAGATACTACTTGTGCTTCCAAATACTATAAACCAGTTTAGCCATGAGAGTCCACCATATCTACCTATGGATTGAGTAAGATCCTTCAAGTAAGTTGTCATCGGTGCAAAGCAATAAAAATTGCTCTAAACATGTATGATTGATTGGTGTGGGAGAAATAAGCTTTATCGATCTTGTGATGTGGAAGTAATAAAAGCGACGGACTGCATAATAAAGGTTCATATCACAAGGGAAATATAAAGTGGCGTTCTTTCGCATTGAGATTTTGTGCATCCAACTATAAAAGCGCATGGCAACCTCTGCTTCCCTCTGCGAAGGGCCTATATTTATTATTATCCTCTACCTTATGCAAGAGTCACGGTGATCTTCACCTTTCCTTTTCATTTATTGTTTGGCAAGCCCAACATGTTGGAAAGAACATGATATATATATATATATATATATATATATATATATATATATATATATATATATATATATATATATATATATATATATATATATATATATATATATATATATATATATATCTAATTGGATGTAGGGAGCATGAATTATTGTGTTGACATTACCCTTGAGGTAAAGGTTGTGGGGCAAAACTATAAGCCCTATCTTTCTCTGTGTCGATTAAAACTCTGTAACCACAAGTATTGCGTGAGTGTTAGCAATTATGAAGGACTAGATGATAGTTGAGTATGTGGACTTGCTTTTAGCTCGACATAGACTCTTTCGATGTTATGATAAATTGCAATTGCTTCAATGGTGAGGTATAATTTGTTGGTGCTCAATAAGGTTTACGATTCATACTTTTGCATTGTGAAAAGATCATCACTTGAACATAAGTAATCATATGACAAAATCTATATATGTTGTTGTTATGAGAACAATCATGATGCCTTCATGTCCGTATTTTATTTTTTATCGGCGCCTCTACCTCTAAACATGAGGACATATTTATTGTTATCGGCTTTTAAGCGAGGACAAGCGAGGTCTAAGCAGGGGAGTTGATCGTCCATTTTCATCATGCTTTTATATCAATATTTATCGCATTATGGGCTGTTATTTCACATTATGTCACAATACTTATGGCTATTCTCTTTTATTTTACAAGGTTTACATGAAGAGGAGAATGCGGCATTTGGAATTGAAATTTGGAAAAGGAGCAAATATTGGAGATCTATTCTGCGCAACTCAAAAGTCCTGAAACTCCACGGAATATCTTAAAATAAATAAAGAAAATCATCGCCAAAGATGAAGGCGAGGGGACCCACACCCTTCTCACGAGGTGGGGGTGCCCCCAAGCGCGCCCTACCTCGTGGGCCCCCTGGTGGCTCTCAAGCGCCATCTTCTCCTATATGAAGTCTTTCGTCAAGAAAAAACATTAAGCAACCTTTGGGACGAGACTCCACCGCATGCAGGCGGAACCAATCTAGGGCTCCAATGAGCTGTTCTGCAGGGACACTTCCCTCCGGGAGGAAATCATCGTCATCATCATCACCAGCGCTCCTCTCATGGGAGAGGTCAATCTCCATCAACATCTTCACCAGCACCATCTCCTCTCAAAACCCTAGTTCATCTCTTGTATCAATTCTTGTCTCCAAGTCCGGGATTGGTGCTAGTAGGTTGCTAGTAGTGTTGATTACTCCTTGTAGTTGATGCTAGTTGGTTTATTTGGTGGAAGATCATATGTTCATATCCTTTATGCATATTATTACCCTCTCATTATGAACATGAATATGCTTTGTGAGTAATTCGTTTGTTCACGAGGACAAGGAGAAGTCTTGCTATTAGTAGTCATGTGAATTTGGTATTAGATTCGACATTTTGATGAGATGTATGTTGTCTAGCCTCTAGTGGTGTTATGTGAATGTCGACTACATAACACTTCACCATTATTTGGGCCTAGAGGAAGGCATTAGGAAGTAATAAGTATATGATGGGTTGCTAGAGTGAGAAACTTAAACCCTAGTTTATGTGTTTGCCGTGAGGCTGATTTGGATCTATATGTTTCATGCTATGGTTAGGTTTACCTTAATACTTTTGTTGTAGTTGCGGATGCTTGCAATGAGGTTAATCATAAGTGGGATGTTTGTTCAAGTAAGAACAACACCCAAGCACGGTCCACCACATATCAAATTATCAAAGTACGAGCGAATCATATGAGCGTGATGAAAACTAGCTTGACGATAATTCCCATGTGTCCTGGGGCGCTTTTCCTATTATAAGAGTTTGTCAGGCTTGTCCTTTGCTACAAAAAGTTGGGCCACCTTCTGCACTTTATTTACTATTGCTACTTGTTGCTCATTACAATTTATCTTATCACAAAACTATCTGTTACCACTTATTTCAGCACTTGCGAGAGAATACCTTCTGAAAACCGCTTATCATTTCATACGCTCCTCGTTGGGTTCGACACTCTTACTTATCGAAAGGACTACGATAGATCCCCTATACTTGTGGGTCATCAAGTAACTATAATCTCTAATTGTCGCCATAACCATGTTTATTCATAATAAAGCTGAATCAGGAGCGATGAACTAATCATATTTACAAAAACAAGAAAGTTCGAGGTTCATACCAGACTTCTCCCATCTCAATCAGTCCATCATATATCATCATAATTGCCTTTCACTTGCGACCGAATGATGTTGTCGATTGTACTAGAGTAAGGGTACCCTAGTATCCGAACTTCGTGCATGGGCAGTTACAGCACACCAGCAGCAAGGCTTGCGGGTGACATAAGGTCCTCCGTGGTTCCTTTGGAGCCATTCAAGAACAAAGTATTCAAGCCAAGGAGACAAGGCCCGGCAAGAGGAGCTTGCCGGAAGGCCACCAGGGCACCTAGGAGACAAGGCCCGGCAAGAGGAGCTTGCGGGAAGGCCGATGGCGACAAGCTTCGGACGCGACAAGACAACAACAGCGGCAAAGGCGCTTGCCATGGCGGACTATCAC
The DNA here is from genome assembly GCA_021605205.1 of Aegilops longissima. Lineage (NCBI taxonomy): Eukaryota > Viridiplantae > Streptophyta > Magnoliopsida > Poales > Poaceae > Aegilops > Aegilops longissima. Next base: position 37,793 of record JAHIAM010003104.1, read on the forward strand.
TCTGTTCTGCGCTCCGGCACATCCACCAGCGTAGCCATACAGGACCTTTCGGTAGCAGCGTGGCGAAAACTGTCGCGGTCGGTGAGCCTTGATGTGGCAGCGGCTGACAAGATAGCCATCGTGGCAGCGGTGGCGCCCAACCAGATCCTATTTTGCCTTTGTTTGGGCGGCGTGAGCGTGCATTTAATGCCTTTGTCCCTGCCGTCGAGTTAGGTATGATACCTTTGTACAAGTAGCTGTACCAACCCACTCCTTTTCCATTTTGCCCTTGTCTCGTTGACACTGTCGGTGACCCTTGAGCATATAAAAGGAGGCCCATCGCATAGCGTGGGGGGGTTCGAGAGGTTCAAAGCCGAAACACTTACGCTAGGTCTCATTAGCAGCGGTGTATACTCTAGCACTCAGCGGCTCCCTAACAAGAACTCAATACACTCAAACATACAGCGGTAGGAGTGTTATCTCTCGGAGAAACTCGAAGCTGGGTAAACTGCTCGTGTTAGCTTAGCCTCGATCTGCTCTTCGTGCGACCTCCGCCCCCCACCGAACGAGAAAGGGGCTCGGTCCAGCCGATCCATAGGTGTTAAGTGGGTCAGATCGGCTTCCCGACATCTTTGGCGCGCGAGTAGAGGCTGGAGGATCGGCAGAAATGCCCGACCCGAGGAGGGCCTTGTGCAAGGCAAAGCAGCGACAAGGAGGCAGACCTCCAGCGGCGCGACAAGGATGAAGATGGCGGCAGCGAAGACATGGATGATAGCGAGACCAATGGCAGGGAGTTCGAGAAAGCCCACGGAGGTCTTGTGCGTTGATGGCGGTGCTTCTCTGCATACTTCACACCGCCGGCTCAAGCGGTGGATCGCGGGAAGTCAATGCATGCGAGAACCATCCGTCGAGTCCACGCAAGCCTCTGAAATGGTCCGCATGCCTATCATCTTTGACATTGAGGACCACCACGATCGCATAACTGCGGTCGGGTGCTTGCCGATGTTGGTTTCACCAACTATCCGCAACCTCAAGGTCACTAAGATGCTAGTTAATGGCGGGGCGGCTTGAACCTAATCTCCTCGCGGTGCTCGAAACTCCGGATCCTGACGGCGAGCTCGAAGAGACCGGCACATTTCAAGGAATCAATCCGGGAAGGAGCAAGCGAAGGAAAGATCACGTTGCGGTGACATTTGGCGTGAAGTTGAACTTCGGACTGAGAGGTCACTTTTGGCGTTCTTGACTTTCCATTGCCTTACAATGGGATACTTGGCCGTCGGTAGCTTCGCCAAATTCATGGCGGCCTCTCACTATGCATACAACATCTTTGAAGATGCGGAGCCCAATAAGTGTCATCTCCGTCCTGGCGACGGAAGGATGCTCTTATCTGCGCCGACAAGATTTACCGGGAAGCAGCAGCGCAACAAATCACAAATCACTTGCCTTTGAAGCTCCGGGCGAAGAAAGAAGACCAAGTCGGCAAGAGTTACGATGCCCACTCCGGCAAGCGCACCTCTTGGTGCTGCGCTACCGTCGAGACACACCATCGAGCTCCACCGGCAAGTGCAAGAAGAAGGCGATGGCAGCTCCACGGAGACCAAGAAGGTGTCCGCCAAGGAGGGCGGCTTGGTGGTACCTTCACCATCGGTGCCACTCTCGACCCTAAATAGGAAAGCAGCTTGTTGCTTTCCTGTGGCGAACGTCGGCGTGTTTGCATGGCAACCGTCGACATCCCAGTGTTCCAGGAAGTAATTGAGCACCACCTGGCTATGCTGTCCTCATCGCGGCCCGTCAAGCATAAAGTCGAGGAAGCAGGCGGTGGGCGCCAAGAATTCATCGCGAAGAAATCAAGAAATTGGAAGCAGCGAGGCCTTGTCGGAGGTGCTCCATCCTACATGGTTGGCCAATCCTGTAGTCGTGCGCCAAGCAAGCGGGAAATGGAGGCTTGTATCGACTTTACCGATGTTAATAAAGCTTGTCCCAAAGACCCATTTCCCTTGCGGCGTATCGACCAGATTATTGACTCCACGGCGGATGTGATTTGCTTTCATTTCTTGATGCATACTCGAGGTACCATCGGATCTTCATGGCGAAGTGGATGAGAGAAGACCGCATTCATCACCCATGTGGCACCTCTTTGTTTTAATACGGATGCCTTTCGGTTTAAGAATGCTGGTTCAACATTTGCAAGAGTAGTCCATGGCGGCTTTTGAGCCCACAAATACGAAATGTGGAAGCCTACATGGATGACATAGTGGTCAGAAAGCAAGGACAAAGCGACTACGATTCAAGATTTAGAGCGAAACCTTTGCAAATCTGTGCAAGATCAACCTCAAGCTCAACCCGAAGTGCGTGTTTGGAGTCCCCTCGGCAAGCTTCTCGGGTTCTTCATCATCTCGGCGGGGAATTGAAGCCAATCCCGACAAGATCAAGGCCATTGAGCAGATTGAAGCACCAAAGCGCGTCAAGGATGTCTGAAGGCTTGCGGTTCGTAGCTGCTCTCGCGCAGGTTTATCTCTAGAGTCTCTGGCGGCATACCGCCATTTTCAAAATATTGAAAAAGCGGGTCAATGAAATGGACTCGAGCGGAGGCTGCTGCTGCAGAGACTTAAAGATACCTGTCCTCCTCCAACACTTATCGCACCTAAGCCACAAGAGAAGTTGCTGCTATATATAGCGGCAACCAATCAAGTGGTTAGTGCTGCGTTAATAGCGGAGAGGGAGGCGGATGATGAGCTGGCAACCACGGCGGATGCATCCAGCGACAAGCAAGGCACTTCACCGACAAGATCTGGTCCCGACAAAGATGGATCTGCTTGTGAGCGTGCGAGAAGATCACGAAGAAGAATGGTGCAGCGCCCGATTTACTTTATCGGTTCCCTTCTGCGGGGGCTAGGTCAAGGTACTACGGTGTGCGAGAAATTGCTTTCGGCCTTCTCATGGCCTCGAAAGCTGCGCCATTACTTCAAGCGCATGAGATCACAGTCTCACTCGCTTTCCGCTGAAGAGGATCTTGCAAAATCCAGAAGCAACAGGCAGGATTGTCGGTGGGCCTTTGGGCTGTCAAGCTTTGGCCTCAAGTTTGAAAGCACTTCAACTATCCAGCGAGCATTGGCGGAGTTCATAGCAGAATGGGCGTAACACAAGATGAAGAAATTCGAAGCGAGCATCCCGTCAAGGAAACAAGCAAAGAGTGGCTGATGTACTTTGATGGTGCCTTCTGGCTGCAAAGGCGCCGGTGCGGCGTGCTACTTGTTGCACCACGGAGAGCACCTCAAGTATGTAGTCAGATGCACTTTCCCAAGGAGCAAGCAACAAACAATCTTGCAGAGTATGAAGGTTTGCTTGCCGGTCTCGAGATCGCAGCAGACCTTGGGATCAAGAAGCTCATTATCGGGGGTGACTCACGACTTGTCGTCGCCAAGTGAACAAAATTATCGAGTCCGTTGATGGAAGCTTACGTTGATGAAGTGAGAAAGCTAGAAGAGCACTTTGGCTGACCTCACGGATGGAATATGTTCCAAGAGCTCGAACGACATTGCTGATGGCCTGTCGAAGTCGCCCGCACTTAGGTTACACAATGGAACCAGGGATCTTTGTGCTCAAGCTGACTCAACCGTCTGTGCGCCATCAAGCTGGACAGAACAAGAAGAGAAGTTGATTTCTGGTGACTATTTTCGGTAGGAGCTCCCGAAGCCGCCGCCAAGAAGGTCCCAAGATCAACACCAAGAATCTTTGAGGCGATGCTGCTCCGACAAGCCCTAAGGTTTGTTTCGTTGAAGCGGGCGCTCCCGACAAGTTTTGCTCCGGCAAGCTTGCGGGGAACATCAAGCTCGGCCGGTGAGCTGCGAGTTCTTGCCGTGAAGCGGATGTTCCGCAGAGCGAGATGTGCCTTTAGTCCTTGTTGTCGAGCCATAAGCTCCGGCATGGACACAACAGATTGTCCATTTCCTTGAGACGGAGAACTTCCGAAGAACAAGAAGAAGCGGAAAGAGTGGCCCGGCGGTCAAGTATGTACCAGTTTGTCGACAACACTTTATGCAGAAGAAGACTCAATGGTGTGAAATTGAAGTGTATTCACCGGGAAGATGGACAAAAGCTGTTGGCAGAGATACATGGAGGCATATGTGGTCACCACATTGGCGCAAAACACTTACCGGCAAAGCATTCCGGCAAGGTTTCTTTTGGCGAAAGCCCTCGAGGATGCAAGCTGCACAAGTAACCAAGTGTGAAGCGTGCGGTTCCATTCCAGCGGATACACCAGCCAGCTCAAGCTCTCCGGGCGATCCCTTTATCCTGGCCATTTTTGATGCAGGGGCTCGACATCCTCGGCCCCTTTCCCGAGTTGCCGGGGCTTTGAGTACTTATGCGTTGCAATCGACAAGTTCACAAAGTGTCGGAAGTGGAAGCGATGAGGAAGGTGACAGCACGATCGGCGATCAAGTTCTTGGTCGATTGTTTGCCGTTTGGGTTCCTAACGGGATCATCACCGACAATGGCACGCAATTCCTGACCGCACCTTCATGCGATCGTCCAAGATCTTGGCGCCAAGGTGCGCTAACCATTGCTCACCGAAATGCGGTCAGCGGAGAGGGCAAATCTTTGAAGTGCTCTGCGGGCTCAAGACCGAGGACTTTCGACGGGATGCACAAGTGCGGAAGAAAGCTGGATTGAGGCTGCGGTGGTTCTTTAAGTCGATCGGGCTGACGCCGTCGAGCCCGGCGAGACACCTTCGCTCTAGTCTATGGGCGAGGCGAGTTCTCCCACGGAACTTCGTTTCTGGGTCACCTCAGTGCTTTCGCTTATGATGAGCTTGAGCAAGAGCAGATTGCGACAAGATGGCCTGCTGCTCCTTGAGAGGACCGTCTTGAGGCGGCTATGCAGGCTGCCGATATCAGCACAAGCTTTGCGCGCTACCATAACCCATAAAGTTAATGCGAAGTCTCGAGGAAGCAACCTTGTTCTTGGTAGCGTTCAGTCCGCCAAGAATGCCAACAAGTTGGCCGAAGTGGGAAGGCCCTGTCGGGTGAAGCGAGTCACTAGGCTGGCGTCATGCGCAGGGACGAAGATGGCATTCGATGAGCAACTCACTGGAACATCGAGCATCTTCGTAAGTTTTACCCGTGGAAAGCGGTTGCGGAACCTGTTCCGGCAACCACCTTTACTGAAATCTTGCCGATGTTGCATGTAATCCTTTAGCACAAGCGAGCGCGAGACCCGTGCATAAAGTAAAGCTCATGTGCTCCGCACCTTGTTAATTTCATGCTTTCTACTTTAATTTTGCATCGTTATCGACACTTTTGTGCACCTACTGATAAGCAATAACGAGCATAAAGGCTCCATATCTTTATTTTCTCTTCTTTCTCTTTCTCAAAGAAAGGAAGGTTCCCTAGCCCACAAGTTTGCGGGGAAAGGAGATATGGTGTGGACCAGCGTCGCTCGAGGAAGTTTAGCCTTTAGGGAAGCAAGCAGCGAGAAAAGCTAAGTTGCTAAAATTTGAGCAATCAGTTTTAAAATTTTAAGTTATCTTCCTCGAGCGACCGTGCTTTGTATGGAAAACCTGTGCGTGGAGGAACCAACTCGTGGCTAGTTAAGCCCTTACTTTGTTTGAGTCCGCTCAACAACTTAAGTGAGCTGCGACTAGTTGCGACAAGGTTTCTTATCGATGGCACCGCACTTGACGAGAGCTCTTGGCGTCCGCTTTTCGGCGCTCATGACAAAAGTGCCTGCACCGACAAGTTCCCTAAGCGTGGGGCAAAAACATACAAAGGGAGGAATCAAGTAAAGGAAATAACATAGCAATCACTACCGAAATAGAGTTATATTACAAGATAGCTTGTGCAGCTCTAATAGATTGTTCTCATGACATGACAAGCGCGACAAGGAAAAAGAAAGCAGGCGGCCTAATCTCGTGATGCCATCAACCCTCTTGATCCCGCTCACCTGTCCATGATTGGTGCGACAAGGGCCTTGGCGCTTCACATCGACATCCGTGGCAAGGACTTGAGGGCGTTGGTGAGGTTGAGGCCTGGATTGCGGAAGGCCACCTTCGCCAGCACCTTTTGGAAGCTCCAGCGCGGTCTGGCGCGACTTCGTCGACCAGCTGCTGGGATCTCTTCCGAACAGTTGGAGGCCGTCACCATGCCTTTGAAGAACAAGCTGAGCTTGGCGCTGGGTTGGAGGTGCTCGCCGGAGGAATATCAAGATCCTCCATCCCAGCTGCGCCCGACTCCCTATCGATGGCTGCGGCGACATCCACGAGACCCTCGGTCCGATGCTCCACATTATCCACGAAAGTGTTACAGGCGGCGGCTGACACCTAGCCAGCGTCTCGTCGGCCTTGATCTTCTCCTTCAAGGCCACCTCCTGCTCCTTGGCGCCGTCCGCGTGTCCCGAGTCAGGTGGTCGGCTTCAACTCAAGATCTGCGTTGGAGTCCTTGGCGGTGCAGCTCCTTGCTCCTCTCGGCCGAGGCAGCCTGCAGCTTGCCAAGAGTGTAGGCGTCCTTCTCGCTCATGCTTGAGTGCAGACAAGCTCTCGCCGCTCTTCTTGAATTAGCCTCCAGCTGCATCACCTTCCGTCTCCAGCTCCTTCTTGGCGGCCTCACTTGTGCTGGCGGCATCCTTTGCTTCCTTGAGAGCCCGCCAAAAGTTTGCTCGCATGAGGCAGATCCTCCTCATGGCTGTCAAGATTGACCTTCCGCTGCGCCAACTTCGCCTTCTTGTCGGGCAGCTTCTTGGCAGCAGCCAGCTGTTGCTCTTCAACTTCAGCCTTCTCGAGGAGGAAGGCCTTGCGCTCTCGGCGATTTGCTCCGCTCCTTTTCCAGGGGACGGAGAGCTTCTTAGTTGAGCCCGGAGCTCCTCTGGCGCTTCTCAATGTCTTCTCCCGCCTTCACGACAAGCGCCTCTCGGGATTCCATCTTGGCTTGGCCGAGCGTGGTAGGCGGACTGACAGCTTCCTGGCAGCTGCTCCTCTCTCAGACTTCGCCCTGCTGCTTTGCTTGGCGCGTCGACCAGCGTCGGCCAGCGCGAAGGCGAGGCTCTTCGTCAAAGGTTCCCCTTGATTCGAGCGCTCACGGGCTCGATGCCCGGGAAGCTTGATGAAACGGCATCGCCCGACCTTCAAATAAGCGCCCGGGTGGGGCTCTTGAACTGGCAGCGGCGGCAATGGCGGAGGATCGGCGGTCGGCGTGGCGCGGATGCTCCTGTGACCTCCGGGCCGTCGGTGCTATCGCGGACCCCTCGCCCGACCTCTGCGGCAGCAGCTGGCGACCTCTTCACCGGCCCGGGCTCGTCGGCGCCAGACTTCCTCTTGGCTGGGCGGCGTCATCAATATTGCCGCCGCGTCCTCCTCGCGGCGACCTCGGTCTCCATTGGCTACTGTGGCAGATGGATCTGGCGACGAAAAAAAAAAGAAAAGTCAAGCAAATATTCAAAGAAGATCGGAAGAAGAAGAAGGACACAAGGGAAGTTTTTCAAGCAAAGTTACAGTGCTAGGATCTGTAATCGGGGTCTCAACCTTGGAGGGTGTTGGTGCTGTCCCTTGCGGAGGCTGACCCTTGCGGAGAAGTCTCCCTTGCGGAGGCGCTCCCTTGCCGGGATCCTCCCTTGGCGGTGTGGTCAGGCAGAGCGGCATGTCGGGAAGCGGCTTCAGGGGCACTCTGGTGGGGCTGCTCTGCTCCTACACAAATCAACGATCGAGATATCAACAAAGAAAGAGCACCCATGCCGTCTAACGGTGAAAGTAAACCGCCTACTTACGGCTGGGGGCTGCTTTGAGGAAGAGTTGCAGCGTCCGGCAAGGTGGTCTCGAGACGCGCCTCACTGCTCATCGCGGTGGGATGCGTCCTCGATGACAATCACGGGGCCTTGGCTCTCTTCGGCGCTCTACGGGCCAGCGTCACGAAAAGAATGAGTTGAGTGAAGCAAGTCGGATACAAGACAAAATAATAAATTGAAGAACTACAAGTACAGCAAAAGAATCTTACTCTTCCTCTTCCTCGTCGGAGCTGGCGGAGATCAAATTCTGGCTCGCCTCGGTCGACGCGCGGAGGTGGGTTCCCTTGGCCGCTTGGCGAGAGTGCGAAGTGGTGATGCGAGAAGGCCCGCTCCGGTTCTGCTGGCCAGCGTGAGGTGCTCCAGCGGCAATAGTGCTTGCAGCGGTGGACCCGCGTCGTTGTGGCGTGGCGGCTGTTGGCCCATCTGCCGCCCGCTCGTCTCGACCTTGCGGAGGCGCCTTCTTAGTGGGCTGGGGGCTCCGCTCGCGGCAAGCTGTTTAAGGGTGGGGAGGCGCCCTCGTGGCTCGCTCGACTCAGCTTGAGGCTCGACTCCTCCTTGCCCGGCAAACTCCCTTAAACAAGGCTTGCGCCTCTGCTGCCTCCACGGTGAATCCGAACTGCGCCCATGGCGGCGCTGCCTGCCTCTTCCAGCACGGTGGCGTCTGGCGCATCTCATCATCGGTGGTGTCATGGGTGAGGCTCTTGTTCATCAGGCGGACCGGCACTTCTACCGAGCTGTCAAGCGCATACGGCGTCATCTGTAGGCTCTTGCCAAGTTGGGGACGATTCCATGCGAGAGTGCACATCGGCATCATTACGCGGATCTCGGTCGGCGAGGGAATTATTCGAGCGATGCGACACCCTCGGCAACTGAACATCTCGGATGATCGGAGATCGGGCGAACAGCTCAAAGCATCGCATCAGTTCCAAGGCGGTGAAGTTGAAGTTGGTAGTAGGCGCAACCTCGCGATATCGCCGCATTCTGGAACTCCGGCGGTAGTCTCTCCTCTCACGCAAAGAAGCGTCTGTGGCGAAGAAAGTCTGGCATGCGGTGCCTCTGATGGTCCGGCAAGCACGAGGCGCAAGATCCGGTGGCGACAATCTTCAACCTAAGCGTCTTAGGGGCCTCGTTGCTCCAATCGTTGCAGCGCATTATTGGGAGTTTAGGCGCTGGGCAGTAAAGGGTTCTAGGTTCTCCTCAACAATCAACACCAATCTGCCCTCCATTCCTCCCACTTGCTGCGGAGCTCTCCCTCGAGATAAGCTTCCTTCTTGCCAATCCTCGAGATCCAGCGATTCCGCCCGGCAAGGGGCTCTCCTCTCTCAACTCGGGGCATAAAGAAATGGCGGAAAAGAGCTACGTTGGGATGGACTCCGACAAAGTTTTCGCGAGATGTCACGAAAACTGCCATGTCGTCGAGACAGCATTGGGGTGAAATCAAGGAGGCGGAACCCGTGAGTGTTCATGATATCGCGGAAAAATTCAGAGAAGAAGCGAGCGAGCCCGCGATGGAAACAAGCGCGAAAAGGTACCCGGTTGGGCGAGTTCGAAGCAGCGGTAGGAGTACCTTCATGCTGCGGATGCGCTCGCGTCTCCGTCGACCCGAAGAGGTAGTAGTACTCCCTCAGATCCTTGTGGCCAGGCTGAGAAGATTGCCGCTCCTTTATAGCGCCATGACCAGCTGCGCCTCGGCCGACTTCACGGCCTTCCTTATCGGCTTTAGGAGCCATGGCGGGCGGTGGAGGAGGTCGTGGCGTTAGTGATCTTGAGTGGCGATGAAGCGGGCGCTGCGCTTTAGCCTTAGGAAGAAGAGGGAAGCGGCGGAGGTTTTCGAATTGGACAGCAAGCTGGCGAGGTGGGCGAACTGCCCTGTTTCCCCTTATAAAGAGGAGGCGGGCGTTCGCTTTTCGAATAAAGAAACCACCTGATCTCTCCCACGATGCCGCATTAACGCGTGCCGTTCGTGGAGGGTGTGGTGAGTCCGGAGTGAATGCTGGCGTAACCCGGCGCGCGTGCCGTGCCCTACTTTTGGGCACAGCCAATGTTGCTTCGGCACCGTGTGTGGCCCGAACCGAGGCTCTGCCGATTGTACTAGTAGGGTACCCTAGTATCCCGAACTTCGTGCGAGACGGTTCTGACACCAGCGGCAAGGCTTGCCGGGTGACGCCAAGGTCCTCCGTGGTTCCTTTGGAGCCATTCAAGAACAAAGTATTCAAGCCAAGGAGACAAGGCCCGGCAAGAAGGCTTGGGGAAAGCCGAAGGCACCTAGGAGACAAGGCCCGGCAGAGGAGCTTGCGGGAAGGCTGATGGCGACAAGCTTCGGGACGCGACAAGACAACGACGCGGCAAAAGCGCTTACGCGTGAACTCTCCTCTGTTCTGCGCTCCGGCATCCACCAGCGATGTATGTACAGGACCTTTCCGGTAGCAGGCGTGGCGAAGCTGTCTTGACGTTGAGCCTTGATGTGTGGCAGCGGCGACAAGATAGCCATCGTGGTGGCGGTGGCGCCCCCAACCAGTCCTGTTTGCCTTGTTTGGGCGGCGTGAGCGGGCATTTAATGCCTTTGTCCCCTGCGTCGAGTTAGGTATGATACCTGTACAAGTAGCTGTACCAACCACACTCCTTTTCCATTTTGCCCTTGTCTCGTTGACACACCTGTCGGTGACCCTTGAGCATATAAAAGGAGGCCCATGCATAGCGTGGGGGGTTCGAGAGGTTCAAAGCCAGAAACACTTCGCTGGGTCTCATTAGCAGGTGGTGTATCTTTGTAGCCTCAAGCGCTCCCTAGCAGAACTCAATACCTCAAACATGCAGCGGTAGGGTGTTATCTCTAGGAGAGCTCGAAGCTGGGTAAACTGCTCGTTATTATACGCCTCGATCTGCTCTTCGTCGACCTCCGCCCCCACCGAACCGAAAGGCTGGT
>JAHIAM010003105.1:0-31365 GCA_021605205.1 Aegilops longissima
GGTTTTGTTTAGATTAAAAGTTCGCCATAGCTGCAACTTGGCGTGCGCCGTTTGTGTTCAACAACCAGACAAGGCGTCCTGAACCCCACCTTGATCAATAAAGCTTTCATCTTATATTACGCAATATCCAGATTGCAATCTCAGTTTCTTGCTTGTTCTTCGTTTGCTCGCAGGAAGCAGGCCCTCGTGGTCGGGTTGATGCGTGCTCGGCGTGGTCAATAACCCTCGGAAGTTGGTTTAGCGATTGCTAAGGCGCGACGTCTCGCTGACGTTAAATAGTCGGATCGTCAAGGTCGACTCCACGTAAGCGATAGCCACCATCTCATCGAAACATCGGGACACCTTTGCCTCTATCACGCGCGCCAAGATCGTCATGCATCTCGCAACCCGCTACATGACAAGCACTCACAAGAGCAAGTTGATGATCAAGTCCCTCGTCCTCAATCAAACCAAGAGGTTTTGCTCAAGCTCAAGAAGCGGCAGCGTCTTAAATCGCCAACAAGAGGAAGAAAAACGCGTCGTCACCAAGGCGAACAAGGCGCCAATGCTCAGCGTCGTCAACAACAACAACGTGAAGTGCAAGCTCTTGAGTATAGCGTGCACTTCAAGAATCAAGTAAAGCCGTCGCCAACCGCAATCATGACGGCGCAATCAAGAGAAGCCCTTGAGAAGAAATCCAAGAGAGGAACTACCAACCTCACGTACACCGTCAAGTTCCTCAAGCTCCTCAAGCTCCTCCACAAGCTCGTCAAGCTCCACCTCAACCTCAAATTCCACAAGAGCAACATGACGACGAGTACATCCCACGTCAAGGACGTCATCATGAACATCGCCAACAATACAATGAAGAGCAACGCTAGGGCAAGCTACAATTCACCATGCCCAAGTTCAATGGAAGCAACGACCCCGAAGACTACCTCTCATGGGCATTGAAGGTTGACAAAATCTTTCGTTTGCACAACTACGATGAAGCGAAGAAAATCGCTATGGCATCACTTGAGTTCCAAGATTATGTGCTCATATGGTGGGAACAAATCATTGAGCGACGACAAGCAAGAGGTGAACCTCCAATCACCACTTGGGCTCAAATGAAGGATGTCATGCGAGCACGTTTTGTACCAACATACTACAATCGCGACCTCTTCAAGAAACTCCAACTCTGAAGCAAGGAACAAAAGCGTTGAAGAATACTACAAGGAAATGGAGATAGCCATGATTGAGCCAATGTCAAAGAAGATGATGAGCAAACTATGGCACGTTTCTTGAATGGACTCAATCATCCCATTAAGAAGATCGCCGACTTCCAACCATATTCATCCCTCATTGAGCTCGTGCATCAAGCTACAAAGGCGGAGCATGAAGTGCAAGATGACTTCAAATGCGCCAAGTACTCATCCAAGACCTACGGTCCATCCAACAACCAAGCTTCAACGACTCCTCCAACTTCCACATCGACCAAGCCTTATTCACGAAGCGACGACAAGTCAAGTTACAAGAAAACTTCGACAAGTTCAAGTCGTCCTCCCCTTCTACAAACAACCTCAAGCCGCGTGCTTCATCCTCTCTCGACCGATGAGACCATTAAGACAAGCTCCTTAAAGTGTTTCACTTGCGGCGGCCGAGCCACAAGTCATATGAATGCACCAACAAGCGCACCATGATTCTCAGCGACGATGGCACATATGACTCCATGAGTGAAGAGGAGATGGAAGCCCTTGAGCAAGTGGCCATGCACGGCAAGTGAATGAAGATGAAGATGATCAAGTCTTTTGTGATGAGGATTCGAGCCCGCTCTCGTTGTCTCAAAGTCTTGACCCTTCAACATCAACAAGAAGAAGACCAGCGATGCCACATCTTCCACAAAATCCGGCATCAATGGGCGGTCCATCAAGGTCATCATCGATGGAGGTAGTTGCCACAACTTGGCAAGTGAAGAACTATGCTCCAAGCTACAATTGGTCAAGAGGAAGCACCCACACCCTTACAAGGTTCAATGGCTAAGTGACTCAGGCACTATCTGAGTCGACATACGGTCCAAGTCTCCTTCAAAATTGGTGCTTACGAAGACACTTTGGAATGTGATGTGGTCCCAATGACCGTTTGCCACCTACTTCTTGGTGGACCATGGCAATTCGATAGTGGTGTCATCCACAATGGGCGCACCAATCACTATAGCTTCAAGATGAAGGGAAAGAATATGTGCTCGACCTATGTCTCCTAGTCATGTGATAGCCGACAAACAAGCCACCCATCATAGAGAAAAAGAGTGAAAGCGATCCACCAAAAGTGAGTGAGAACCACAAGCCAAATTTGGCGACTCTTAGCCTAGAGAAAAACCTCATTCTATTTGCCACCAAAAGTGAGATGAGAGAAGTGTGTGAGAACCCATCTACCGTGATGCACTTTGTCCTTGTGTGCAGGGCGGAGAACAAAACTAACACCATTCACGAGCTACCTTTGGTGTTTCAATCTCTTTGCAGGAATTCCAAGATGTTTTTCCCGATGAGCTACCTCGGGTCTACCTCCTCTTGAGGCATTGAGCATCGAATCGACCTCATCCCTGGGCGCCTCTACCAAACAAAGCTCCATACCGAGTCAATCAGGAAGAAACCAAGGATATTCAGCGGCAAGTACAACAACTCATCGACAACGGTCATGTGCGTGAAAGCCTAAGCCCTTGTGCCGTTCGGTTATTCTTGTGCCTAAGCCCGATGGAAGTTTCCGCTTGTGTTCGATTGTAGACCTATCAATGCTATCACCGTTCGATATAGGCATCCCATTCCTCGCTTAGATGACATGCTTGATGAACTTAGTGGAGCCAACTTTTCTCAAAATTGATCTTAAAAGTGGCTATTATCAAATCCGCATACAAGAGGGTGATGAATGGAAAACTGCTTTTAAAACCAAATTTGGTTTATATGAGTGGTTAGTGATGCCTATGGGTCTTTCGGAAGCTCCCGGTACTTTTGTGCGTCTTATGCATCATGTACTTCATCCTTACATTGGAGTCTTTGTTGTGGTTTACTTCGACGATATTCTTGTGTTTAGCAAAACCATGAAAGAGCACATCAATCATGTAAAATCTGTGTTGCAAACTCTCCGCAAAGAAAGCCTTTATGCGAATTTGAAAAAATGCACATTTGGAGTTGACAAAGTGGTTTTCTTGGGTTTTGTTGTTTCTTCAAGGGTGTCCATGTTGATGAATCTAAAATTCAAGCAACTAAAACTTGGCTAACCCACCAATTTGCAACAAGTCGCGAGTTTTCTTGGTCTTGCGGGTTTCTATCGTCGCTTTGTGAAAGATTTTAGCACCATTGCCGCTCCTTTGCATGCTTTGAGCAAAAGAATACTCCCTTTGTTTGGGGAACTTTGCAATCAACCGCTTTTGATAAGCTCAAGACTTTGCTTACTCATGCTCCGATTCTTGCCTTGCCCAATTTTGACAAAACTTTTGAGGTTCATTGTGATGCAAGTGGTGCGGAATTGGCGGAGTTTTAATGCAAGAAAAACGAGCCATTGCTTATTTTAGTGAAAAACTTTCGGTGCTCAACTTAATTATCCATCTATGATAAAGAATTGTATGCTTTAGTGCGTGTGCTCCATGTTTGGGAACATTACCTTAGACCTCATGAGTTTGTCATCCATACCGATCATGAAGCGCTTAAGTACCTCAAAGGTCAAACTAAATTAAACAAGCGCCATGCCAAATGGGTGAATTCATTGAATCTTTTCCTTATGTGATCAAGTACATTAAGGGTAAAGAAAATGTAGTTCTTGAGCAGCGCTTTCACGCATATGCATGCTTGTCAATCAACTTGAGTTGAATGTCATTGGTTTTGAGCATATAAAAGACTTGTATGAGCATGATCCATCTTTTGCTCCTCCTTATGCTAAGTGCTTGACGCATACGTCTTGGGACAAATATTACATCAAGGATGGTTATCTTATGAGAGCTAACAAACTTTGCATTCCCGAGTCTTCTCTTTGTTTGCTCCTTTTGCAAGAGGCTCATGGAGGCGGACTCATGGGACACTTTGGACGCGACAAGACATTCGCCACGCTCTCCGACAACTACTTTTGGCCCAAGATGTTCCGTGACGTACAACGCTTCACCAACCGATGCTATACATGTCGCAAAGCTAAGTCTAAAGCTCAATCTCATGGTCTTTACATGCCTCTTCCTATTCCATATCAACCATGGGAAGACATTAGCATGGATTTTGTACTTGGTTTGCCTAGGACTCAAAATGGCAAGGATTCCGTGTTTGTTGTTGTGGATAGATTTTCTAAGATGGCACATTTCATTCCTTGCAACAAATAGACGATGCTTCACATGTTGCAAATCTCTTTTGTAGGGAAATCTTGCGACTCCATGGAGTACCAAAGACAATCGTCTCCGATCGTGACGTCAAGTTCTTGAGTTACTTTTGGAAGACCCTATCGCCAAGCTCGGAATCAAGCTATTGTTCTCCTCGGCATACCATCCTCAAACCGACGGCCAAGCGGAGGTGACGAACGCACACTATCCACTCTACTTCGTGTCTTGATCAAGAAGAACATCAAGGAGTGGGAAGCATGTCTACCCATCGCCGAAATGCGCCTACAATCGTGCAAGACATTCTACTACCGGCAAGTCCCCTTGAGGTCGTCTCGGTTTCAACCCGTTGTCCCCATTGGACATTCTACCACTCCCTCTCCAAGAGCGCACCAACATGGATGCAAGTGAGCGAGCAAGCTACATCAAGAAGATGCACGAAGATACAAGGCACGCAATTGGCGCCAAGTACAACGCCAAGCAAACAAGCTCAACGCCAACAAAGCGACCCATCGTCTTCAACATTGGCGATCAAGTGTGGCTACACCTTCATGAGGACCGCTTCCCCAAGAGCGCAAGTCAAACTTCTCCCTCGAGCCGATGGCCCTTTCAAAGTGCTGCTTGCGCTACAACGACAACGCTTACAAAATCGACATACCTCGCGACAAGTACAACGTGGCGACATCTTCAACGTCAAGGACCTTGCACTGTCCATGGAGATGAAGTTTTGATCCGAGGTCGGATCTCTCCCAAGGGGAGATGATGCGAGCAGCGCTCACTCATCCCCACAGACGTGCCTTCATCTCCCTCAACACCACCGGGATCCATGACAAGAGCCCGAGCTAAGGCTATTGAAGATAAGGTGAACTCGCTCCTCTCCGAACTTCTTATTTCTACCCATGAGACATGGCTACTACCTCATTCAGAAACCCTATGTGTAATCAGGTACATGGAGGCGAACCAAGGATCTACTACTGCAAGAGCCAAGGCGGCGAGAACCCCAAGTATGTCGAAGAGGAAGAAGGATGCAGGTGAAGCTACTGAGGACACGGACGTCCAGACCCCTTCCAGGACGTCAAGCGATTCCCGAACACGGACGTCAAGCGCCTCGGACGTCCGGAACCGTCACCGAATCAAATCTCAGACGGCCGGGCTGGCCGGACGTCCGGGACGATATCACCGAACCGGATCTACGGACGACCGACAGCCTCCGGACGTCCGGACCCTCCTGAAGCCGGACGGCCGCCCGCTTTGGACGGCCGACACACACCACGGCAGAAAAAAGAATAAGCGGACATCGAACACGCCCGAGACGTCCGGACCCTCCCGAGCCTCTCGGACGTCCAAGCGCGATCGGGCTGAAGCCCATGTACCCCTTCGTTTTGACTTCCATTTGCACTAAGACTATAAATAGGACCCTTCCATCCCCTAGTTAGGGTTAGCTTTGGATTGGCTCATGTTTAGGTGAGAGAGCCTTTGCTCATCCACTTGGCTACTTCTCCTCGGAGATCAGGACCTCTACGGAGAAGATCCCCAAGCGGATTCAAGACCCCCTTCTAGGGTGGACCCATCAAGACCTCCTCTCGGAGAAGAACGGCTACTCGTGTATCCTTACCTTTGTTGTCCTTGAATCTTGTGCCACTCTATGTGTTTGATAATCTAGCACTTGTGTGATCGTTTTCTTGTCGGTTGAGTGATCTCTCTCTCGATTCCCCCGTGGTTTCCCTCTTGTTCTTCCGCGTGTTCCTCGTGATTCACCGTAGGATCCGCTCCAACGTGAAAGATCGCCCATGTAGGGTTCCGCCCTACATCACATAGTATAGCGACGAGACAAAGCATCAGCAATAACACTTTCTTTACCCTTCTTGTGTTTAATGACATAAGGGAAAGTCTCAATGAATTCAACCCATTTAGCATGTCTACGATTCAGTTTAGCTTGACTTTTAATATGTTTCAAAGATTCATGATCAGAATGTATAACAAATTCTTTGAGCCATAAATAATGTTGCCATGTCTCTAAAGTCCGAACAAGAGCATATAATTCTTTGTCATAAGTAGAATAGTTCAGACTAGGCCCCTCAATTTTTAGAAAAGTATGCAACAGGTTTGCCATCTTGTAATAACACACCTCTAATCAAATTCCACTAGCATCACATTCAAGCTCAAAAGTCTTATTAAAGTCAGGAAGTTGGAGTAAAGGAGCATGTGTCAACTTATCTTTCAATACCGTGAAGGCTTCTTCTGTGCGGTACCCCAAACAAAAGGCACATCCTTCTTTGTAAGTTCATTGAGAGGTGCAGCAATGGTGCTAAAGTCTCTCACAAAGCGCCTATAGAAACCAGCGAGTCCAAGAAAACTCCTCACTTGTGTGACCTTTTGGGCTGCGGCCAACTCTCAATAGCTTCAATCTTGGCTTTATCAACTTCAATTCCTGTGGTGTAACAACATAGCCAAGAAAAGATACTCGATTCGGTGCAAAGGTGCACTTCCCAAGGTTACCAAACAAGCGTGCATCACGTAGAGCATTAAAAACAGCACGTAAATGTTCCAAATGTTCTTCCAAAGATTTGCTATAAATCAGTATATCATCAAAATAGACTACCACAAATCGTCCAATAAAAGCACGTAAAACTTCGTTCATTAGTCTCATGAAAGTACTAGGTGCATTAGTTAACCCAAAAGGCATGACTAACCACTCATATAAACCAAACTTAGTTTTAAATGCTGTTTTCCATTCATCTCCCAATTTCATACGAATTTGATGGTATCCACTACACAAATCAACTTTGGAGCCACTCAATTCATCAAGCATATCATCTAGCCTAGGAATAGAATGACGATAACGAATAGTAATATTATTAATGCCTCTACAATCAACACACATACGCGACGTACCATCCTTTTTAGGCACTAGTATAATAGGAACAGCACAAGGACTAAGAGATTCGCGTATATAACCTTTGTCGAGCAGCTCACATGCTTGACGCATAATCTCCTTCGTCTCCTCTGGATTGATGCGGTATGGTGCACGGTTGGGTAGCGATGCACCGGAATTAAGTCAATTTGATGCTCAATCCCTCGAATAGGTGGTAATCCGGTGGCACGTCTTGTGGGAAGGCGTCGGTGAACTCTGCAAAATGTTAGTGACAGCAGGGGGCAAAGAGGAAGGCACGTCCTCGAATGAAAATAATGCCTCTTTGCACACAAAAGCATAGCAAACAGATTTGCTAGAATCTAGCTCCTCAATATCAGATTTGGTGGCAAGTAAACATGCACTTTTCAGTTTAATTTCAGAAGCAACATTAGATGGTATATTATTAGGCTTCATTTGTTGCTCAAATTCTTTTGCCACAATCTGATTTTCACTCTTATTTTTCTGTTGTTTCGCTTTATTAGCTCTATTAATATCATCTTTCAAAATTGAATCAGGAGTCATAGGAAGCAAAGTAATATTTTTATCCTTGTGAACAAGAGTATACTGATTGTTTCTACCATGGTGTACAGAATTTTTATCAAATTGCCATGGTCTACCAAGTAATAAGGAACATGCTTGCATAGGTACCACATCACAATCAACATAATCAGCATATGTAGAGATACTAAAATACACACGAGCAGATCGTGTTACCTTAACCTTGCCGCTGTTGTTGAACCATTGGATGTAGTAAGGATGTGGATGTGGTCTTGTGGTGAGAGAAAGCTTCTCCACCATATCCATGCTAGCCAAGTTGTTGCAGCTCCCTCCATCTATGATGGCCTTGAATAGAACGTTCCTTCACAACTCCTTTGTATGGAACAAGTTATGCCTCTGATTTTGCTCAGCTTGTGTAACCTGCACACTCAAAACACGTTGAGCAACTAAACATTCATACTGTCGGCATCTTGAGCAGCCATGTATTGCGTCTCATGATCAGAATCATCTCCACCATGTTCTTCATGTGTAATAAGAGCCAAAGTCTCTTCATCATAGTCACTAGCGGACTCATACCCACCATCCTCGTAGCAATCATCACACGCTGAGATTGGCATTCTCGGCAAAATGTCCTCTTCCTTACAACGACGACAAATAATATCACTTGTGTGCCTGTTGGCGCCATAGAAGAAGAAGAGCTCTGTGTAGGCCCAGCGAGGTGCGCTCTTGGCGAGATAGTGGTGGTTGTGCCTGCTTTCTTGTATCACGGTTGGAGGTGGCAGCCAAGCGGAGGTGCGGTGTAGTAGAGCGTGTGGAAGTAGATGATGCACGTGGTGTCCATGATGAAGGTCGACCTGCGAGAAAAGTTAGTCCGCGCAAGCGCTGTCGATCCTGCACTTCACGTTCAGCTTTACAAGCAAGATGGAATAATCGAGTGATATTATTATAATCCTTGTAGTCTAGAATGGTCTGAATCTCTCTATTTAATCCACCACGAAAGCGTGCAAGCATAGCTTCATTCTCCTCAACAATACCACATCTAATCAAGCCAGTTTGTAATTCCCGATAATATTCTTCTACCCAATTTTTCCTTGTCTTAAGCGCTGCAATTTTGAAGTAATTCACGCTGATAATATGGTGGAACCAACGAGTACGCATAGCAGTTTTCAAAGCAGCCCAAGTAGCTGGAACAGGATATAATCTACAATGTTGGACCACCAAACACATGCAAAGCTAGTGAAAGCACAAACAGCAGCAGGAACACGTCTCTCCTCGGGATATTGTAAACATGTAAATCGTTGTTCAGTTTCTAACTCCCAAGTAAGATATATATCAGGAACATATCTACCCTCAAATGGTGGAATATTCAATTTCAGTTTAGGGAGATGGTCATGATCTCGTACTGAAGGGGAGCCGAACATTGCCATTATTTGCATGTGGGCGACCTGGTGGTTGTGGTCTTTGGTGGTTGCACGTAGTTCGATGTTGATAAACCTCATCCTCGTAATCTCTCACATAATCATCCTCCTCCACATCAGCAGCGAGGAGCCACGAAGTATCAACAGCAGCACCAGCGGCGTGGCGGTGAAGAGGGACACGGCTCGCTTCGGCGAAGGGCTGCTTCAGCGACGTGGAGGTAGTCGTTGTTGTTGTTGTAGAGGTGCGTCGGGTGCAGCCGGTGGTGGTGGTGGTAGATCGCGAGCAATTCATTAAACCTGTTATCGAGCTTTGTTTCGAACGCCTTCTCAATGCCATCTATCTTCTCCATGGCCTCTTCAAATCTATTAAGCACATCTTCCACCTGCCCACTCATCATTTGTTGAAACTTATCATGTAGCGCTTTGTTTGTCATGTTCTCCCGGTCGGTCTAAATCGACTTGTGATCCTGCCATGGTTAGCGACAATAGAAACACACAAGAATATGATTGACGGACTACTAGGAAGTGGTGGTGGTGGTGTGGTGGACGATCACAAATCCGTCAAGCAAATCTCAAATTCTTACAGTTCTTACCCGGTGACGGCGGTGATCGGCAACCGATGTAGTCAAAACTCTCAAAGCTTGGATAGAGCGATTACGGGGAGAGTCAAGCATACGATGTAGATGTATGTGGAGCTGGGAAGGCTTATAATATGGTAGCAAAAGGGTGACAATAATCAATTCAGAGATGCAAAGTTGAATAAGCGCTCAGCAGCAGATCTTGTCTTTGGTCCTAGGCTAGACCATGCTAGAGACGCGAGCCTAGAACACTAACAAAATCACGGCGTTGCGGAAACAACGGAAAAGCACACTGGAATATATTTTTTCGCTCTTTTTTTTTCGCTGCTTTTTTTTTTGCTGCTCTTTTTTTTGAAAAATCACTATAATGGCGAGTGTCTCAAAACTCTTCCAGGTCAAGCTGAGCGGGATGGGCACGAAATTTTTTCGACAATTTTTTTTTTATTTGCCGGACCCAAAAACTGAAGCAGGTCAAAAAACTTTCTATAATGGCATTGTCTCAATCGCTTAGAAACACCTAAAAATAGGATAGCCAGAAAATTTTTCGACAAGTGCGTTTTCGGAAAATTTTGGGCCTAAACGGAGGGTGGTTTCCAGACTCTTTTTTTTCCTAAACCTACTCCGGCAAGGAAACACGAATCGGAAACTAGATGGATCTCGAAAACAAACCTAATATGCAAGGAACTCGGATTGGTGGTGGATATATGGTGGTGGATATATGGTGGTGGTATATGGCAGCGGTGGTGGTATATGATAGCGGTGGTGGTATATGGATACAGATTGGTGGTGGTATATGTATACGGATTGGTGGTGGTATATGGATACGGATTTAGAGCGGTGGCGGATAAGAAGTGATAGAGGCGAGGGTGTCCCGTCTTTCGATGAGATGTTGGTTTTCGCTTTGGAGGAAGTCGACTTTGGCGATCCGACTACTGAGCGTCTTGAGGACGTCGCGCCTTAGCAATCGCTAAACCAACTCAGAGAGGTTATTGACCACGCCGGAGCACGATCAACCTGACCACGAGGGTGCATTTCCTGCGAGCAAGCGAAGAACAAGCAAACTGAGATTGCAATCTGGATATTGCGAATATAAGATGAAAGCTTTATTGATCAAGGTGGGGTTACTGTGACACCTTTATGCAGTCGTTGAACACAAGCGAAATCTGCGAAGTTGCAGCTATGGCGAACTTTTAATCTAAACAAAACCCAAGGTCTAAGCGGTGCCCTAAGGGCTGTATATATGGAGGAAGAGGGGAATTTCGTGGCCCTTGGTGGAGGGTCCGAAATCAACCCTATCTCTTGTTTCCCCACACATACGGACTCTAAAATAGCCTATACTTGTGTATTTCGAAATTACAAGGGCCTGGCCCACTAATAAGGTGACGCAGCACCTAGAATAGCCTCGGGGCGACATTTATGAAGTAGCATCTTGTATATTTCGTCCAAGGCTTCATGCACCCATTATGGTGGCTTCAAAGTCCTGAAATCATCACTTGTAACTCCGTTCTTGTTCCCCTTTAGCATGGCATTATCTCCATGCTTGTTCTTGCTCAATGTCCATCCTTCTCCAAGCTAGTGCCTTCATTTGTAAGCAAAACAAATGTATCCAATTTAAGCAGCATCATATTCTCATGAACATTAGAATCATTACCAAGAAGCGAAAGTACACGATAATTTAATTGGCGTCTTGTGAGCTCTAGTAATTGGTCCGAGTATATGTAGCAGTAGGGGCTGTGGGTGTAACAATGGTATTGATGTCCTCATCATCCTCCCTTCTTGAAATGAAGTCGTCCTCGACGGAAGATCATATTCCTCACCCAAATAAGGCTTCAAATCTGCAATGTTAAAAGTGGGACTAACCCCAAAATCTGCGAGGCAGCTCAAGTTTATATGCATTATCATTTATTTTCTCTAACACCTTAAATGGACCATCAAGACGTGGCATTAGCTTTGATTTTGCAAATTAGGAAACCTATCCTTACATAAATGTAACCAAACAAGATCTCCGGTGCAAAGACAACATGTTTTCTACCCTTATCTCCACACGTTTATATTTAGCATTCATACGCTCAATGTTTTCCTTAGTTATCTCATGCATTTTAAAATCAATTCAGCACGTTCTTTAGCATCAAAATTAACCTTCTCCGAAGATGGAAGAGGCAACAAATCAATAGGTGCACGAGGTAGGAAGCCATACACAATTTCAAAAGGGCACATCTTAGTTGCAGAATGCAATGAACGATTATAAGTAAATTCAATATGAGGCAAGCATTCTTTCCACATTTTCTTATTATTCTTCAAAACAGCCCTAAGCATAGTAGACAATGTTCTATTGACTACTTCAGTTTGTCCATCAGTTTGGGGGTGACAAGTAGTACTAAAAAGCAGTTTAGTCCCCAACTTAGCCCATAAACATCTCCAAAAGTGGCTAAGAAATTTAGTATCACGATCTGAAACAATAGTATTTGACACACCATGCAAGCGAATAATTTCACGAAAGAACAAATCAGCAACATTAACAGCATCATCGCTTTTATGAGATGGTATAAAGTGTGCCATTTTTGAGAATCTATCCACGACAACAAATATGCTATCCCTCCCTTCTTTGTTAAGAGGTAAACCTAAAACAAAGTCCATAGATATATCCTCCCAAGGAACACTAAGCACGAGCAAAGGCATATATAAACCATGAGGATTGAGTCATGACTTAGCTTTTTGACATGTAGTGCAGCGAGCAACAAAGCGCTCAACATCCGTCTCATCTTTGGCCAAAAGAAATGTGTAGCAAGTATATCCTCCGTCTTCTTGGCGCCAAAGTGATAGAGGCAAAGGTGTCCGTCTTTTCGATGAGATGTTGGTTTTAAGCTTTGGAGGAAGTCGACTTTGCGATCCGACTACTGACGTCTTGAGGGCGTCGCGCCTTAGCAATCGCTAAACCAACTCCAGAGAGGTTATTGACCCGCGAGAACACGATCAACGACCACGAGGAGTGCATTTCCTGCGAGCAAGCGAAGAACAAGCAAGAAACTGAGATTGCAATCTGGATATTGTGAATATAAGATGAAAGCTTTATTGATCAAGGTGGGGTTACGTGGCGCCTTTATGCAGTCGTTGAACACAAGCGAAATGCTGTGAAGTTGCAGCTATGGCGAACTTTTAATCTAAACAAAACCCAAGGTCTAAGCGGTGCCCTAAGGGCTGTATATATGGAGGAGAGGGAATTTCGTGGCCCTTGGTGGAGGGGTTCGAAATCAACCCTAACTCTTGTTTCCCCACACATACGGACTCTAAAAACAGCCTATACTTAAGTATTTCGAAATTACATGGGCCTGGCCCAATAATAAGGTGACTCAGCACCTAGAATAGCCTATGGACGAATATTATGAAGTGGCATCTTATATATTTCGTCCAAGGCCTCATGCACTCATTAGGGTAGCTTCAAAGTCCTGGAATCATCACTTGTAACTCCGTTCTTGTTCCCCTTGCGCATGCCAACATCTCCATGCTTGAAATTGCTCCAAGGTTCATCTTTCTTGTCCATGGTAGGCCCTTCATTTGTAAGCAAAACAAATGTATCCAATTTAGGCAGCATCATATTCTCATGAACATTGGAATCGTTACCAAGAAGCGAAAGTACTGATAATTCAATTGGCGTCTGTGAGCTCTAGTAATTGGTCCGGTATGTATAGCAGCAGGGGCTGTGGGTGTAACAATAGTATTGATGTCCTCATCATCCTCCCTTCTTGAAATGAAGTCGTCCTCGACGGAGCTCATCTTCCTCACCCAAATAAGGCTTCAAATCTACAATGTTAAAAGTGGGACTAACCCCAAAATCTGCAGGCAGCTCAAGTTTATATGCATTATCATTTATTTTCTCTAACACCTTAAATGGACCATCAGCACGTGGCATTAGCTTTGATTTAGCAAATTAGGAAACCTATCCTTACATAAATGTAACCAAACAAGATCTCCGGTGCAAAGACAACATGTTTTCTACCTTTATCTCCAGCAAGTTTATATTTAGCATTCATATGCTCAATGTTTTCCTTAGTTATCTCATGCATTTTTAAAATCAATTCAGCACGTTCTTTAGCATCAAAATTAACCTTCTCCGAAGATGGAAGAGGCAACAAATCAATAGGTGCACGAGGTAGGAAGCCATACATAATTTCAAAAGGGCACATCTTAGTAGTAGAATGCAATGAACGATTATAAGCAAATTCAATATGAGGCAAGCATTCTTCCCACATTTTCTTATTATTCTTCAAAACAGCCCTAAGCATAGTAGACAATGTTCTATTGACTACTTCAGTTTGTGATGAGGACATCAATACCATTGTTACACCCACAGCCCCTGCTGCTATACATACTGGACCAATTACTAGAGCTCGCGCACGCCAATTGAATTATCAGGTACTTTCGTTTCTTGGTAACGATTCCAATGTTCATGAGAATATGATGCTGCCTAAATTGGATACATTTGTTTTGCTTACAAATGAAGGGCCTACCATGGACAAGAAAGATGAACCTTGGAGCAAGTTCAAGCATGGAGATGTTGGCATGCGCAAGGAGAACAAACGGAGTTACAAGTGATGATTCAGGACTTTGAAGCCACCCTAATGAGTGCATGAGGCCTTGGACGAAATATACAAGATGCCACTTCATAATATTCGTCCATAGGCTATTCTAGGTGCTGCGTCACCTTATTATTGGGCCAGGCCCATGTAATTTCGAAATACTTAAGTATAGGCTGTTTTTAGAGTCCGTATGTGTGGGGAAACAAGAGTTAGGGTTGATTTGGACCCCTCCACCAAGGGCCACGAAATTCCCCCTCTTCCTCCATATATACAGCCCTTAGGGCACCGTTTAGACCTTAGGTTTTGTTTAGATTAAAAGTTCGCCATAGCTGCAACTTGGCGTGCCGTTTGTGTTCAACGACCGGACAAAGCGTCCACAGAACCCCACCTTGATCAATAAAGCTTTCATCTTATATTCGCAATATCCAGATTGCAATCTCAGTTTCTTGCTTGTTCTTCGTTTGCTCGCAGGAAGCAGGCCCTCGTGGTCGGGTTGATCGTGCTCGGCGTGGTCAATAACCCTCGGAAGTTGGTTTAGCGATTGCTAAGGCGCGACGTCTCGCTGCGTTCGTAGTCGGATCGTCAAAGTCGACTCCCACGAAGCGATAGCCACCATCTCATCGAAACATCGGGACACCTTTGCCTCTATCAAGTGGTATCAGATTTTCAGGTTGCTCGGTGAGATTTTCAGTTTTTCGTAGATTAGATCGAGTCATTCTTCATACCTAAAGTCCACGAAAAAGCCACAAAAAAATTAGGGTTAGTTCATCATATCCGAACCAATCGAGCCTTTGCATAATCTTTTTAGGGTTTTGCTTTGTTGAATTTGCGGTTGCATCGTCGTGTCAAGTTCTTTGGTCTTAGAGTCTAGTCTTTTAGAGTTTGAGTTACGGTCATAAGTTGTCCGCGCTTGCGCGCTTCATCATCATCGCCTTGCCATCTACCACCATTGCTTATCCGCCACCGCTCACGAATCCGTATCCATATACCACCACCAATCCGTATCCATATACCACCACCAATCATATCCATATACCACCACCGCTACCATATACCACCACATTTGCCATATACCACCACCATATCCACCACCATATATCCACCACCAATCCGAGTTCCTTGCATATTAGGTTTGTTTTGAGATCCATCTAGTTTCGATTCGTGTTTCCTTGCGGAGTAGGTTTAGGAAAAAAAAAAAAGTCTGAAACCACCCTCGTTTAGGCCCAAAATTTTCAAAAGCGCACTTGTCAAAAATTTACGGCTATCCTATTTTTAGGTGTTTCTAAGCGTATTGAGACGATCGCCGTTATAGAAAGTTTTTTGACCCGTTTCCGTTTTTGGGTCAGGCGATCGAAAAAAAAAAAATTTTGGTCGAAAAAATTTCGTGCCCATCTGTCGGTTTGACCTCGGAAGAGTTTTGAGACACTCGCCATTATAGTGATTTTTGCAAAAAAAAAAAAAAGCAGCATAAAAAAAAAAAAAGCGCAAAAAAAAAAAGCGAAAAAAAAATTCAGTGTGCTTTTCCGTTGTTTCCGTGCAGCGCCGTGATTTTGTTAGTGTTCTAGGCTCGCGTCTCTAGCACGGTCTAGCCTAGGACCGACCTGATCACCGTCGTTGGCGTTTATTCAACTTTGCATCTCTGAATTGATTATTGCTGACCTTTTTGCTACCATATTATAAGCCTTCCAGCTCCACATACATCTACATCGTGCGTTTGACTCTCCACAGTAATCGCTCTATCAAGCTTTGAGAGTTTTGACTACATCGGTTGCGATCACGCTTTCTTCTTTGGTAGGCTGGTAAGAATTTGAGATTTGCTTGACGGTTGTATTTATCCACCACACCACCACCACCACTTCCTAGTAGTCTGTGAATCATATTCTTGTGTGTTTCTATTGCTGCTAACCATGGCAGGATCACAAGCAAGCGAGGTGATTGGGAGAACATGACAAACAAAGCGCTACATGATAAGTTTCAACAAATGATGAGTGGGCAGGTGGGCGATGTGCTAAATAGATTTGAAGAGGCCATGGAGAAGATAGATGGCATTGAGAAGGCGTTGAAACAAAGCTCGATAACAAGTTTAATGAATTGCTCGCGTCTACCACCACCACCACCGGCTGCACCTAACGCACCTCTACTACAACAACAAGGACTACCTCCACATGTGAAACAGCCCTCCATGAGCTTCCGTGTCCCTCTTGACTGGCCAAGCTCTTTGGTGCTGCTTGTTGATATACGTGGCTCCTGCTGCTGCGGTGGGGAGGATGATTATGTGAGAGCTTACGAGGATGAGGTTGATCAACATCGAACTACGTGCAACCACCAGCACCACAACCACCGGTCGTCCACATGCAAATAATGGCAATGTTGGGCTCCCCTTGAGTGCGAGATCATGACCATCTCCTAAACTGAAATTGAATATTCCACCATTTGAGGGTAGATATGTTCTGATATATATCTTACTTGGGAGTTAGAAACTGAACAACGATTTACATGTTTACAATATCACGAGGAGAGGCGTGTTCTGCTGCTGTTTGTGCTTTCACTAGCTTTGCATGTGTTTGGTGGTCGAACATTGTAGATTATATCCTGTTCCAGCTACTTGGGCTGCTTTGAAAACTGCTATGCGTACTCGTTGGGTTCCACCATATTATCAGCGTGAATTACTTCAAAAATTGCAGCGCTTAAGACAAGGAAAAATTCGGTGAAGAATATTATCAGGAATTACAAACTGGCTTGATTAGATGTGGTATTGTTGAGGAGAATGAAGCTATGCTTGCGTTTTACGGGTGGATTAAATAGAGATTCAGACCATTCTAGACTACAAGGATTATAATAATATCACTCGATTATTCCATCTTGCTTGTAAAGCTGAGCGTGAAGTGAGGATCGGCAGGCCTTGGGCGGACTAACTTTTCTGCAGGTCGACCTTCATCATGGACACCACGTGCATCATCTACTTCCACGTTCTACTACACGGCACCTCCGTGGCTGCCACCTCAACCGTGATACAAGAAAGCAAGCACAACCACCACTATCGCCAAGAGCACACTCTTTGGGCCTACAGAGCTCTTCTTCTTCCATGGCGTCAGCAGGGCACACAAGTGATATTATTTGTCGTCGTTGTAAGGGAAGAGGACATTTTTGAGAGAATGCCAATCTCAGCGTGTGATGATTGCTACGAGGATGGTGGGTATGAGTCGCTAGTGACTATGATGAAGAGACTTTGGCTCTTATTACACATGAAGAACACGGTGGAGATGATTACGATCTTGAGGCGCAATACATGGCTCTGAAGATCTTGGCAGGTATGAATGTTTAGTTGCTCAACGTGTTTTGAGTGTGCAGGTTACACAAGCTGAGCAAAATCAGAGGCATAACTTGTTCCATACAAAGGGAGTTGTGAAGGAGCGTTCTATTAGCGTCATCATAGATGGAGGAGCTGCAACAACTTGGCTAGCATGGATATGGTGGAAGCTTTCTCTCACCACAAGACCACATCCACATCCTTACTACATCCAATGGTTCAACAACAGCGGCAAGGTTAAGGTAACACGTCTTTGTTAGTGTGCATTTTAGTATCTCTACATATGCTGATTATGTTGATTGTGATGTGGTACCTATGCAAGCATGTTCCTTATTACTTGGTAGACCATGGCAATTTGATAAAATTCTGTACACCATGGTAGAAACAATCAGTATACTCTTGTTCACAAGGATAAAAATATTACTTTGCTTCCTATGACTCCTGATTCCATTTTGAAAGATGATATTAATAGAGCTAATAAAGCAAAACAGGAGAAAAATAAGAGTGAAAATCAGATTGTGGCAAAAGAATTTGAGCAACAAATGAAGCCTAATAATAAACCATCTAATGTTGCTTCGAAATTAAACTGAAAAGTGCATGTTTATTTGCCACCAAATCTGATATTGATGAGCTAGATTCTAGCAAATCTGTTTGCTATGCTTTTGTGTGCAAAGAGGCATTATTTTCATTCGAGGGCGTGCCTTCCTCTTTGCCCCTGCTGTCACTAACATTTTGCAGGAGTTATTTGGCGTCTTCCCACAAGGCGTGCCAGGGATTACCACCTATTCGAGGATTGAGCATCAAATTGACTTAATTCCGGTGCATCGCTACCAACCGTGCACCATACCGTACCAATCCGGAGGAGCGAAGGAGATTATCGTCAATCTGAGGAGCTGCTCGACAAAGGTTATATCTGCGAATCTCTTAGTCCTTGTCTGTTCCTATTATACTAGTGCCTAAAAAGGATGGTGCGTCGGCGTATGTGTGTTGATTGTAGAGGCATTAATAATATTACTATTAGTTATCGTCATCCTATTCCTAGGCTAGATGATATGCTTGATGAATTAAGTGGCTCTACAATATTCTCCAAAGTTGATTTGCGTAGTGGATACCATCAAATTCGTATGAAATTGGGAGATGAATGGAAAACAACATTTAAAACTAAGTTTGGATTATATGAGTGGTTAGTCATGCCTTTTGGGTTAACTAATGCACCTAGTACTTTCATGAGATTAATGAGCGAAGTTTCGTGCTTTCATTGGACGATTTGTGGTAGTTTACTTTGATGATATACTGATTTATAGCAAATCTTTGGAAGAACATTTGGAACATTTCGTGCTGTTTTTAATGCTCTCGTGATGCGTTTGTTTGGTAACCTTGGGAAGTGCACCTTTTGCACCGACCGAGTATCTTTTCTTGGCTATGTTGTTACTCCACGGGGAATTGAAGTTGATAAAGCCAAGATTGAAGCTATTGAGAGTTGGCGCAGCAAAGCGGTCACACAAGTGAGGAGTTTTCTTGGACTCGCTGGTTTCTATAGGCGTTTTGTGAGAGACTTTAGCACCATTGCTGCACCTCTCAATGAGCTTACAAAGAAGGATGTGCCTTTTGTTTGGGGTACCATACGGAAGAAGCCTTCACGGTATTGAAAGATAAGTTGACACATGCTCCTTTACTCCAACTTCGACTTTAATAAGACTTTTGAGCTTGAATGTGATGCTAGTGGAATTGGATTAGGAGGTGTGTTATTACAAGATGGCAAACCTGTTGCATACTTTTACGAAAAATTGAGTGGGCCTAGTCTGAACTATTCTACTTATGACAAAGAATTATATGCTCTTGTTAGGACTTTAGAGACATGGCAACATTATTTATGGCCCAAAGAATTTGTTATACATTCGATCATGAATCTTTGAAACATATTAAAAGTCAAGCTAAACTGAATCGTAGACATGCTAAATGGGTTGAATTCATTGAGACTTTCCCTTATGTCATTAAACACAAGAAGGGTAAAGAAAATGTTATTCTTGATGCTTTGTCTCGTCGATATACTATGCTTTCACAACTTGACTTCAAAATATTTGGTTTGGAGACCATCAAAGATCAATATGTGCATGATGCTGATTTTAAAGATGTAATGCAGAATTGTAAAGAGGAAGAACATGGAACAAGTTCGTTATTAATGATGGTTTTGTGTTCGTGCTAACAAGCTATGCATTCTGCTAGCTCTGTTAGTCTTTTGTTGTTGCGGGAGGCGCATGGAGGAGGATTAATGGGACACTTTGGCGTCAAGAAGGCGGAGGATATACTTGCTACACATTTCTTTTGGCCAAAGATGAGGCGGGATGTTGGCGTTTTGTTGCTCGCTGCACTACATGTCAAAAAGCTAAGTCACGACTCAATCCTCATGGTTTATATATGCCTTTGCACTGTGCCTAGTGTTCCTTGGGAGGATATATCTATGGACTTTGTTTTAGGTTTACCTCGAACAAAGAAGGGAGGATAGCATATTTGTTGTCGTGGATAGATTCTCGAAAATGGCACACTTTATACCATGTCATAAAAGCGATGATCTTTGTTAATGTTGCTGATTTGTTCTTTCGTGAAATTATTAAGCTTGCATGGTGTGCCAAATACTATTGTTTCAGATCGTGATACTAAATTTCTTAGCCACTTTTGGAGATGTTTATGGGCTAAGTTGGGGACTAAACTGCTTTTAGTACTACTTGTCACCCCAAACTGATGGACAAACTGAAGTAGTCAATAGAACATTGTCTACTATGCTTAGGGCTGTTTTGAAGAATAATAAGAAAATGTGGGAAGAATGCTTGCCTCATATTGAATTTGCTTATAATCGTTCATTGCATTCTACTACTAAGATGTGCCCTTTTGAAATTGTGTATGGCTTCCTACCTCGTGCACCTATTGATTTGTTGCCTCTTCCATCTTGGAGAAGGTTAATTTTGATGCTAAAGAGCGTGCTGAATTGATTTTAAAAATGCATGAGTTAACTAAGGAAAACATTGAGCGTATGAATGCTAAATATAAACTTCTTTGGAGATAAGGGTAGAAAACATGTTGTCTTTGCACTGGAGATCTTGTTTGGTTACATTTGCGTGAGATAGGTTTCCTAATTTGCATAAATCAAAGCTAATGCCACGTCTTGATGGTCCATTTAAGGTGTTAGAAAATAAATGATAATGCATATAAACTTGAGCTGCTGCAGATTTTGGGGTTAGTCCACTTTTAACATTGCAGATTTGAAGCCTTATTTGGGTGAGGAAGATGAGCTTCCGTCGAGGGCGACTTCATTTCAAGAAGGGAGGATGATGAGGACATCAATACCATTGTTACACCCACAGCCCCTCTGCTATACATCTTGGACCAATTACTAGAGCTCGCGCGCCAATTGAATTATCGGTACTTTCGTTTCTTGGTAATGATTCTAATGTTCATGAGAATATGATGCTGCCTAAATTGGATACATTTGTTTTGCTTACAAATGAAGGGCCTACCATGGACAAGAAAGATGAACCTTGGAGCAAGTTCAAGCATGGAGATGTTGGCATGCGCAAGGGAACAAACGGAGTTACAAGTGATGATTCAGGACTTTGAAGCCACCCTAATGAGTGCATGAGGCCTTGGACGAAATATACAAGATGCCACTTCATAATATTCGTCCATAGGCTATTCTAGGTGCTTCGTCACCTTATTATTGGGCCAGGCCCATGTAATTTCGAAATACTTAAGTATAGGCTGTTTTTAGAGTCCGTATGTGTGGGGAAACAAGAGTTAGGGTTGATTTGGACCCCTCCACCAAGGGCCACGAAATTCCCCCTCTTCCTCCATATATACAGCCCTTAGGGCACCGTTTAGACCTTGGGTTTTGTTTAGATTAAAAGTTCGCCATAGCTGCAACCGCGTGCCGTTTGTGTTCAACGACCGGACAAAGCGTCCACAGAACCCCACCTTGATCAATAAAGCTTTCATCTTATATTCGCAATATCCAGATTGCAATCTCAGTTTCTTGCTTGTTCTTCGTTTGCTCGAGGAAGCAGGCCCTCGTGGTCAGGTTGATCGTGCTCGGCGTGGTCAATAACCCTCGGAAGTTGGTTTAGCGATTGCTAAGGCGCGACGTCTCGCCGTTCGTAGTCGGATCGTCAAGGTCGACTCCCCACGAAGCGATAGCCACCATCTCATCGAAACATCGGGACACCTTTGCCTCTATCGGTTTGTCCATCGGACCTTGGGAGGGGTGACAAGTAGTACTAAAAAGCAGTTTAGTCCCCAACTTAGCCCATAAACATCTCCAAAAGTGGCTAAGAAATTTAGTATCACGATATGAAACAATTGTATTTGGCATACCATGCAAGCGAATAATTTCACGAAAGAACAAATCAGCAACATTAACAGCATCATCGCTTTTATGACATGGTATAAAGTGTGCCATTTTGAGAATCTATCCACGACAACAAATATGCTCATATCCTCCCCTTCTTTGTTGAGGTAAACCTAAAACAAAGTTGATGTAGAAGGCGAAACCCTATGTGGGCGATCTTTCACGCTTGGGAGAATCCCTCGACGAACACGAAGAGCGGCGGAAGAACACGAGGAAAACACGGGGAGAGCGAGAGAGAGATCACTCAACCGACAAGAAAGCGATCACACAAGTGCTAGATTATCAAACACATAGAGTGGCACAAGATTCAAGGACAACAAAGGGTAGGATACAAGGGTAGCCGTTCTTCTCCATGAGGAGGTCTTGATGGGGTCCACCCTAGGAGGGGTCTTGAATCCGCTTGGGGATCTTCTCCGTAGAGGTCCTGATCTCGAAGGAGAAGTAGCCAAGTGGATGAGCAAAGGCTCTCACACGAAATATGAGCAAATCCAAAGCTAACCCTAGAAAGGATGAGGGAAGGTCTATTTATAGTCTAGGACCTCCAAGGGGTAAGTTAGAGGCGAAAGCAGTACATGGGCCTCGGCCCGAATCAACATCTACTGCATGAGCGAGGCGGTGTCCAGATTGCTTCATGGCGGTAGTACCGCTTTCAGTGATAATACCGCTTTGTGGTGATAATGCCGCTTTCATTGATAATACCGCTTATCTTGATGATAGTACCGCTCAAGCGTCGTTCGATTCTGGAGGTGTGTCGGGTTTTGCGGAAGTAGGACCGGATGGAAGCGGTAGTACCGCTTGGCTGGGCTCAGATAGTACCGCTAAGCTTGGCAATGGTAATACCGCTCCGCTGGACTCTGCAGTTCTTCCTCTTGCTCTTGGTGTCCATCTTGGGCTGTAGCTTCTCCTAGGTTGGTTCCTTGGTACCTAAGCATGCACAACATTCGGATTGAGGTAGTAGCCATGTCTCGAGAGGGTCATATGATATTTCACTAAGGAGAGAAGTCACCTCGGTCTCGAGAGCTCGAGCTCGTGCTCTCGTCATGGGTCCTTTGGAGCTTGGTGAGGCGGACGGAAGGTCCATGGGGATGATCGAAGGATGCTCGCATCATCTCCCCCCTTGGGAGAGATCCGACCTCGGATCAAAAGCTTCATCTCCATGGAAAGGTGCGAGGTCCTTGGCGTTGAAGATGTCGCTCACGTTGTACTTGTCTCGAGGTATGTCGATCTTGTAAGCGTTATCGTTGTAGCGTGCTAGTACCTTGAAAGGTCCATCGGCTCGAGGAGAAGTTTGGACTTGCGTTCTTTGGGAAGCGGTCCTTGCGAAGGTGTAGCCACACTAGATCACCAATGTTGAAGGCGATGGGTTGCTTGTTGGCGTTGAGCTTGTTTGCTTGGCGTTGTACTTGGCGCTCGATGGTGTGCCTTGTATCTTCGTGCATCTTCTTGATGTAGCTTGCTCGTTCACTTGCATCCATGTTAGTGCGCTCTTGGAGAGGAAGTGGTAGAATGTCCAATGGGGACAACGGGTTGAAACCGTGAAGCGACCTCGAAGGGGACTTGCGGTAGTTGAATGTCTTGCGATTGTAGGCGTACTCGGCGATGGGTAGACATGCTTCCCACTCCTTGATGTTCTTCTTGATCAAGACCACGAAGTAGAGTGGATAGTGTGCGGTTCGTCACCTCCGTTTGGCCGTCGGTTTGAGGATGGTATGCGAGGAGAACAAGAGCTTGATTCGAGCTTGGCACATAGGGTCTTCAAAAGTAACTCAAGAACTTGGCGTCACGATCGGAGGCGATTGTCTTTGATGCGCCATGGAGTGCAAGATTTCCCTACAAAGAGATTTGCAACATGTGAGCATCGTCTATCTTGTTGCAAGGAATGAAATGTGCCATTTTAGAAAATCTATCCACAACAACAAAGGCGGAATCCTTGCCATTTTGAGTCCTAGGCAAACCAAGTACAAAATCCATACTAATGTCTTCCCATGGTTGATATGGAATAGGAAGAGGCATGTAAAGACCATGAGATTGAGCTTTAGACTTAGCTTTGCGACATGTGTAGCATCGGTTGGTGAAGCGTGAGGCGTCATGGAACATCTTGGGCCAAAAGTAGTTGTTGGAGAGTCGGCGAATGTCTTGTCGCGTCCAAAGTGTCCCATGAGGCCGCCTCCATGAGCCTCTTGCAAAAGGAGCAAGCGAAGAAGACTCGGGAATGCAAAGTTTGTTAGCTCTCATAAGGTAACCATCCTTGATGTAATATTGTTCCCAAGGCGTGTCGTCAAACACTTAGCATAAGGAGAAGCAAAAGATGGATCATGCTCATACAAGTCTTTTATATGCTCAAAACCAATAACATTCAACTCAAGTTGAGTGACAAGCATGTTTATCGTGAAAGCGCGTCGGCAACTACATTCTCTTTACCCTTAATGTACTTGATCACATAAGGAAAAGATTCAATGAATTCACTCCATTTGGCATGGCGCTTGTTCAATTTAGTTTGACCTTTGAGGTACTTAAGCGTTTCATGATCGGTATGGATGACAAACTCATGCGGTCTAAGGTAATGTTCCCAAACATGTAGCACACGCACTAAAGCATACAATTCTTTGTCATAGATGGGATAATTAAGTTGAGCACGGAGAGTTTTCACTAAAATAAGCAATGGCTCGTTTTCTTGCATCAAAACTCCGCCAATTCGGTACCACTTGCATCACAATGAACCTCAAAAGTTTTGTCAAAATTAGGCAAAGCAAGAATCGAGACATGAGTAAGCAAAGACTTGAGCTCATCAAAAGCGGTTGATTGCAAAGTTCCCCAAACAAAGGGAGTATTCTTCTTGCTCAAAGCATGCAAAGGGCGGCAATTGTGCTAAAATCTTTCTAAGCGACGATAGAAACCATAAGACCAAGAAAACTTCGCACTTGTTGCAAATTGGTGGGTTGGGGCCAAGTTTTGATTGCTTCAATTTTAGATTCATCAACATGGACACCCTTTGAAGAAACAACAAAACCCAAGAAAACCACTTTGTCAACTCCAAAAGTGCATTTTTCAAGTTTGCATAAAGGCTTTCCTTGCGAAGAGTTTGCAACACAGATTTTACATGATTGAAGTGCTCTTTCATGGTTTTGCTAAACACAAGAATATCATCAAAGTAAACCACAACAAAGACTCCAATATAAGAATGAAGCACATGATGCATAAGGCGCACAAAAATGCAGGGAGCTTCGAAAGACCCATAGGCATCACTAACCACTCATATAAACCAAATTTGGTTTTGAAAGCAGTTTTCCATTCATCACCCTCTTGTATGCGTATTTGATAATAGCCACTTTTAAGATCAATTTTGAGAAAAAGTTGGCTCCACTAAGTTCATCAAGCATGTCATCTAAGCGAGGAATGGGATGCCTATATCGAGCAGTAATAGCATTGATAGGTCTACAATCGGAACACAAGCGGAAACTTCCATCGGGCTTAGGCACAAGAATAACAGGAGCGGCACAAGGGCTTAGGCTTTCACGTACATGACCGTTGTCGATGAGTTGTTGTACTTGCGTTGAATCTCCTTGGTTTCTTCGGATTGACTCGGTATGGAGCTTTGTTTGGTAGCGGCGCTCGGGGATGAGGTCGATTCGATGCTCAATGCCTCGAAGAGGAGGTAGACCGGAGGTAGCTCATCGGGAAAACATCTTGAAATTCCTGCAAAGAGATTGAAACACCAAAGGTAGCTCGTGAATGGTGTTAGTTTTTGGTTCTCCATCCTTGCACACAAGGACAAAGTGCATCACACTCGATGGGTGCTCACACACTTCTCTCATCTCACTTTTGGTGGCAAATAGAATGAGGTTTTTCTCTCTAGGCGAAGAGTCTCTCAAATTTGGCTTGTGGCTCTCACTCACTTTTGGGTGGATCACTTTCTCACTCTTTTCTCTATGATGTGTGGCTTGCTTGTCGGCTATCACTTGACTAGGAGACATAGGTCGTAGCACATATTCCTTCCCTTTCATCTTGAAGCTATAGTGATTGGTTTGCCCATTGTGGATGACACCACGGTCGAATTGCCATGGTCGACCAAGAAGGAGGTGGCAAACGGTCATTGGGACCACATCACACTCCAAAGTGTCTTCATAAGCACCAATTTTGAAGGAGACTTGGACCGTATGCTCGACTCGTATAGTCTTGGGAGTCCTTAGCCATTGAACCTTGTAGGGGTGTGGGTGCTTCCTCTTGACCAATTGTAGCTTGGAGCATAGTTCTTCACTTGCCAAGTTGTGGCAACTACCTCCATCGATGATGACCTTGATGGACCGTCCATTGATGCGGCTTTTGTGTGGAAGATGTGGCATCGTTGGTCTTCTTCTTGTTGATGTTGAAGAGTCAAGACCTTGGAGACAACGAGGCGGGGCTCGAATCCTCATCACAAAAGACTTGATCATCTTCATCTTCATTCACTTGCGGTGCATGGCCACTTGCTCAAGGGCTTCCATTTCCTCTTCACTCATAGAGTCATATGTGCCATCGTCGTTGAGGATCATGGTGCGCTTGTTGGTGCATTCATTATGACTTGTGGCCTCGGCCGCGCAAGTGAAACACTTGAAGGAGCTTGTCTTGATGGTCTCATCGGTCGGAGTAGAGGATGAAACCGCAGCGGCTTGAGGTTGCTTGTAGTAGGAGGAGGACGACTTGAACTTGTCGATGTCTTCTTGTAACTTGACTTGTCGTCGTTTCTTGAAGGAAGCTTGGTTGGTGTAGATGTTGGAGGAGTCGTTGAAGCTTGGTTGTTGGAGAAGCCGTGGGTCTTGGATGAGTACTTGGCGTGCTTGAAGTCATCTTGTACTTGGCGTTCCGCCTTTGTAGCTTGATGTCTGAGCTCAATGAGGGATGAGTATGGTTGGAAGTCGGCGATCTTCTTGATGGGATGATTGAGTCCATTCAAGAAGCGTGCCATAGTTTGCTCATCATCTTCCTTGACATTGGCTCGAATCATGGCTATCTCCATCTCCTTGTAGTATTCTTCAACGCTCTTTGTTCCTTGCTTGAGTAGTTGGAGTTTCTTGAAGAGGTCGCGGTTGTAGTAGGTTGGCACAAAGCGTGCTCGCATGACATCCTTCATTTGAGCCCAAGTGGTGATTGGAGGTTCACCTCTTGCTTGTCGTCGCTCAATGATTTGTTCCCACCATATGAGCACATAATCTTGGAACTCAAGTGATGCCATAGCGATTTTCTTCGCTTCATCGTAGTTATTGCAAGCGGAAGATTTTGTCAACCTTCAATGCCCATGAGAGGTAGTCTTGAGGTCATTGCTTCCATTGAACTTTGGCATGGTGAATTTTAGCTTGCCGTGGCGTTGCTCTTCATTGTGTTGTTGGCGATGTTGATGATGGCGTCCTTGGCGTGGAATGTACTCGTCTTCATGTTGCTCTTGGCGCGGAGGAAGACCATGATCAACTTGCTCTTGTTGAACTTGATGTTGAGGTGGAGCTTGCGAGCTTGTGGAGGAGCTTGAGGAACTTGGCGTTGTACATGAGGTTGGTAGTTCCTCTCTTGGATTTCTTCTCGAAGGGCTTCCTCTTGATT
The DNA here is from genome assembly GCA_021605205.1 of Aegilops longissima. NCBI lineage: Eukaryota > Viridiplantae > Streptophyta > Magnoliopsida > Poales > Poaceae > Aegilops > Aegilops longissima. Next base: position 27,584 of record JAHIAM010003105.1, read on the forward strand.
GCGCCGTTCGCGATTGCGGTTGGCGAAGGCTCTACTTGATTCTTGAAGGGCACGTTGCGCCTCAAGAGCTTGCGCTTCACGTTGTTGTTGTTGAAGGCGTTGAGCCTTGGCGTCTTGTTCGTCTTGGTGACGGCGTGCTCTTTCTTCCTCTTGTTGGCGGCGAAGGCGTTGTCGTTCTTGAAGCTTGAGCAAAAGCCTCTTGGTTTGATTGAGGACGAGGAACTTGATCATCAACTTGCTCTTGTGAATGCTTGTCATGTAGCGGGTTGCGAGATGCATAGCGGTCTTGGCCTTGCGGCTCGTCGAAGAGTGTTCGATGGCGGTGTACTTGAGTCGTAGAATGTGTCGTCGGAATGTCGACTCGGCGGCTCCGTCTTGATGATGAAGAAGTGGAATGATGCGTTTTCTCATCAACGCGGATCTCGTCCATTCTTGCATCATTCTCTTCCTTGTGAGCCTCGAACTTGTTGTCGAAGTAGTCTCTTATGCGTTGCTCGGAGAGTCGCAAGTCGGTGGCGAGGTTGTCGATGCGATCGCTCATTGCTTGTTGTTCTTGGTGCAACGCTTCGTTGTGCACCAAAGAGGTGGCTCTTGGTGACGTATGAAGACATGTCGTCGTCTTTCTCGATGAAGAGTGGGTTGGTAGAAGAACTTGGCCTATCCATCATTCCAAGCAAGATGTGAGTGGTAGAGCGGAAAGAACTTATACCAATGTACCTTTGACCGATGTTGAAAATGAATCAAGTTCACTCAAATGCGGACAATGAAATAGCACTCTTGGTACCGATTCTTGTCGGTTCTCACACCTACACAAATAAAAGCTTATGGTGGAGCTCGGTTAGGATGGTGGCACAAAATTTGATGCAATTGTAAGTGAGACTCAATAAAGTTGAAAAAGATTAGCAAATTCGCAAATGTAACAAGTAGACCAAGCAAGTAGTGGTACGGAAACACACCGCAAATAGATAAGTGGGATTGTGCAAACCAAAAGTGAGCCAAAATGTGGAAACCACGAGAATGCTCTTGTTGCACAATACTAGAGGAGCTATACGATTGCACAAAAGGCGGATCTGCGAACTTGTGCACAACCTATTAAGCAAAAATGCAACGATCTCTATCCCAAGTATGCTATATGTATGATATTTGATTGCTATGATCCAAGATGATCGGATATGACAATCTTAATGTTGTATGATGCTATGGTTCTTGCTTATAAGCTCTTTGCTTATCTTTCCTCTTTGCTTAAAAGCTTGGGTGGCTCTTTCCTTTTGAGCTCTTTTCTTATGCAAACTTCACGAACCAAGATAGCAATTGTGTATGCGATGACAACATTGTGACACACAAGTTGATCTCAAGATATGCACCACTTTGGTATGCTATGTATGCTATGGAGTATGATCACTAAAGTGCACAAGTCACGTTGCGGCAATACTCAATGGCTAGTCTCGATGGGTAAGCAGCATAAAAGTAAGGCTATGTGGTTATCAATGCAATTGCGAGAGATGACAAAGATGTAAATCGAGGTTACCGTCCTTGACGATGATGAGTCCTTGCGAAGATGGCGGTGGTGATGTTGACGTCGAACCGTACCTATATAGCGAAACACAATAGGACAGGAACCACAACTCAAATTCTCAAGACCAAAAGCGAAAATGTGGTAGCGGAAAGTGGAGGTGGTATAGCGGATGATGTGGTTTAAGCCCTAGGCAAAGATGCCGATGTTAGGAAAATTTGATGATGTCAAAGATGGTGAAACCAAGGTGAGGTCCTCGGGCACGTCGATAGCTTCAAAAGCAGGCAAAGAACACTCAAATCGGAGTTCGGGTGAAAAGATATGATGAAAATGGTGAAAGTCGGAAGGCTGAAGCGGCGAGGGGCAGTAGTACCATTTGGAGAGAAGCGGTAGTACCGCTCGTAAAGTAATACCGCTTGGAGCAATGATAGTACCGCTCGTGTCGGGATTTTCGATTTTTAGGCTGAGCAGGGGCTGGCGGAAGTGCCGTGCTCAGCGGTAGTACCGCTAGGAGGCGGTAATACCGCTCACAATGATAATACCGCTCGGAGAATGATAGATACCGCTTCGCGTCGAGATTTTCTCGATTGCTTTCGAAGCGTGGCGCGATTTTGGGCGGAAATGGGTGATTTGGGGTCAAAATTCGATGGATTTTGTGGATGGAAAGAGGTGAAACTTGGGAGATGCTAGATCGACTGAAACAAAGCAAATCCACGGATCAAAATCAACAAAATTTCATCACACTAACAAATCACAAAAAAAATTGGGGCTATTTTTGTGGGGAATTTTTGAATTAGGACAAAACAACAAAATCAAGCTAGAAAAAGAGGGGTAGGGGCTCCAATAACGTGATCAACGTGGCTCATGATACCATGATGATGTAGGCGAAACCCTATGTGGGCGATCTTTCACGCTTGGAGAATCCCTCGAGGAACACGAAGAGCGGCGGAAGAACACGAGGGAAAACACGAGGAGAGCGAGAGAGATCACTCAACCGACAAGAAAAGCGATCACACAAGTGCTAGATTATCAAACACATAGAGTGGCACAAGATTCAAGGACAACAAAGGGTAGGATACAAGGGTAGCCGTTCTTCTCCATGAGGAGGTCTTGATGGGGTCCACCCTAGGAGGGTCTTGAATCCGCTTGGGGATCTTCTCCGAGAGGTCCTGATCTCGAAGGAGAAGTAGCCAAGTGGATGAGCAAAGGCTCTCACACGAAATATGAGCAAATCCAAAGCTAACCCTAGAAAGGATGAGGGAAGGTCTATTTATAGTCTAGGACCTCCAAGGGGTAAGTTAGGCGAAAGCAGTACATGGGCCTCGGCCCCGTCACGCTACTGCAGTGTGGCGGTAGTACTGTTACTTCATGGCGGTAGTACCGCTTTCGTGATAATACCGCTTTGTGGTGATAGTACGCTTTCAGTGATAGTACCGCTTATCTTAATGATAGTACCGCTCAAGCGCTGTTCGATTCTGGAGTGTGTCGGGTTTTGCGAAGTAGACCGGATGGAGAGCGGTAGTACCGCTTGGCTCCCAATGGTAGTACCGCTTGGCTTGAGCAAATGTAGTACCGCTCCCGCTGAACTCTGCAGTTCTTCCTCTTGCTCTTGGTGTCCATCTTGAGCTGTAGCTTCTCCTAGGTTGGTTCCTTGGTACCTAAGCATGCACAACATTCCGGATTGAGGTAGTAGCCATGTCTCGAGAGGGTCATATGATATTTCACTAAGGAGAGAAGTCACCTCGGTCTCGAGAGCTCGAGCTCGTGCTCTCGTCATGGGTCCTTTTGGAGCTTGGTGAGGCGACGGAAGGTCCATGGGGATGATCGAAGGATGCTCCGCATCAAAAGTCCATAGATATATCCTCCCAAGGAACACTAGGCACAGGCAAAGGCATATATAAACCATGAGGATTGAGTCGTGACTTAGCTTTTTGACATGTAATGCAGCGAGCAAAAAAATGCTCAACATCCCGTCTCATCTTTGGCCAAAAGAAATGTGTAGCAAGTATATCCTCCGTCTTCTTCACGCCAAAGTGTCCCATTAATCCTCCTCCATGCGCCTCCTGCAACAACAAAAGACGAACAGAGCTAGCAGGAATGCATAGCTTGTTAGGACGGAACACAAAACCATCATTAATAACGAACTTGTTCCATGTTCTTCCTTCTTTACAATTCTGCATTACATCTTTAAAATCAACATCATGCACATATTGATCTTTGATGGTCTCCAAACCAAATATTTTGAAGTCAAGTTGTGAAAGCATAGTAT
>JAHIAM010003106.1:0-30295 GCA_021605205.1 Aegilops longissima
TGTGCTTCGTCCTTATATTGGAGTCTTTGTTGTGGTTTACTTTGATGATATTCTTGTGTTTAGCAAAACCATGAAGAGCACATCAATCATGTAAAATCTGTGTTGCAAACTCTTACATGAGGTGATGTAGGCGGAACCCTCGTGGGCGATCTTTCACGTTGGAGGCGGATCCTACGGTGAATCCACGATGAACAGCGGAAGAACAAGAGGGAAAACACACGGGAAAGCAGAGAAGTCACTCAGCAGGCAAAGTCAATCACACAAGTGCTAGATTATCGAATACATAGAGTGGCACAAGATTCAAGAACAACAAGGTAAGGATACCAGTAGCGTTCTTCTCCGAGAGGAGGTCTTCATAGGGTCCACCCTAGGAGGGTCTTGAATCCGCTTGGGGATCTTCTCGTAGAGGTCGATCTCCAGGAAGTAGCCAAGTGGATGAGCAAAGGCTCTCACACCACAATATGAGCTAATCCTAAGCTAACCCTAGAAGAGGAGGGCTCAAGTATATATAGTCTCGGCGAAAGGGTACAAGGGGCGAATCTGCAAACCTTTGCCTTGAGCGAGGCCGGACATCAGGCGTCGGGCGGATGTCGGGCTTCGGGGAGGCGCCGGATGTCGAGGCGGGGAGGCGGATGTCGGGCTGGTCTGGGTCATTCAGGTGCATTCGGTGATGGAGGGGCGGTTCAGGCGCGGGCGGATATCCGGGGTGTCGGAAAAGAGCCGGATGTCAGGGGCATGGGGCACTGATGTCGAGCTGGGCAGACTCCTCCGGTTCCTCTCGTCGTGGTTCTTCCTCCTTGTACTTGGCGGCTTGTCCATCTTCACGTGCATCCTCGGGAGGTTCCCTTGACACCTAATCATGCATAGCATATCGGACTTAGGTAGTAGCCATGTCTCGAGTGGATCATATGTGATATCAATAAGGAAGAGGTCACCTCGTTCTCGAGAGCTCTAGCTCTAGCTCGTGTCATGGGTCCTCTTGGCTCTTGATGAGGCGTGATGAGGGACATCAATACCATTGTTACACCCACAGCCCCTCTTGCTACATATCTTGGACCAATTACTAGAGCTCGCATGCGCCAATTAAATTATCAGGTACTTTCGTTTCTTGGTAATGATTCTAATGTTCATGAGAATATGATGCTTCCTAAATTGGATACATTTGTTTTGCTTACAAATGAAGGCCCTAACTTGGAGAAGGATGGACATTGGAGCAAGAACAAGCATGGAGATAATGCCATGCGCATAGGGAACAAACGGAGTTACAAGTGATGATTTCAGGACTTTGAAGCCACCATAATGGGTGCATGAAGCCTTGGACGAAATATACAAGATGCTACTTCATAAATTTGGTCCCGAGGCTATTCTAGGTGTTGCGTCACCTTATTAGTGGGCCAGGCCCTTGTAATTTCGAAATACACAAGTATAGGCTATTTTTAGAGTCCGTAAGTGTGGGGAAACAAGAGGTAGGGTTGATTTCGGACCCCTCCACCAAGGGCCACGAAATTCCCCCCTCTTCCTCCATATATACAGCCCTTAGGGCACCGTTTAGACCTTGGGGATTTGTTTAGTTAAAAGTTAGCCATTGCAACTTTGTGTACTTCGTTTGTGTCCAACGACCAGACCAAGACCGCTTACGGATCCCCACCATTATCAATACTTCATATATATTACGCAATATTCAGATTGCTTTATCATGTTCTTGCTCATTCTTGATTGCTTGCAGGAATAGACCTTAGCCGTGGTCGGTGATCGTGCTTAGGCATCGTCGGTAACCTAAGGAGATTGGTTTAGCGATTGCTAAAGGCGCAATGTCGTACCGCGTTTGTAGTCGGATCGTCAAAGTCGACTCCACCAAATCGATAGTTATCATCTCATCGAAGATGGGACCCTCGCCTCTATCAAGTGGTATCAGATTTTCAGGTTGCTCGGTGAGATTTTACAGATTTTTAGTAGATTAGATGAGTCATTCTTCATACCTAAAGTCCAAAAAGCCACAAAAAATTAGGGTTAGTTCATCATATCAAGACCAATCGAGCCTTTGCATAATCTTTTTAGGGTTTTGCTTTGTTGAATTTGCGGTTGCATCGTGCGTGTCAAGTTCTTTGGTCTTAGAGTCTAGTCTTTTAGAGTTTGAGTTACGGTCATAAGTTGTCACGCCTCCGCATGTGACATCATCATCGCCTTGCCATCTACCACCCTTCTTATCATACCGCTTTCTGAATCCGTATCCATATACCACCACCAATCCGTATCCATATACCACCACCAATCTGTATCCATATACCACCACCAATCTGTCTCCATATACCACCACCGCTACCATATACCACCACCATATATCCACCACCAATCGAGTTCTTCTCATATTAGGTTTGTTTGAGATCCATCTAGTTTCGATTTGTGTTTTCCTTATAGGAGTAGATTTGGAAAAAAAGTCTGAAACCACCCTCCGTTTAGGCCCAAAATTTTCAAGCACTTGTCAAAAAATTTACTAGCTATCCTATTTTAGGTGTTTCTAAGCGTATTGAGGCGATTCGCCATTATAGAAAGTTTTTTGACCCGTTTCGAGTTTTTGGGTCGGGCGGTCGAAAAAAAAAAATTGGTCGAAAAATTTCGTTGCCCATCTGTCGATTTGACATGGGCGAGTTTTGAGACACTCGCCATTATAGTGATTTTTCGCCAAAAAAAAAGAGCAAAAAAAAAAGCAGCGCAAAAAAAGCGAAAAAAATTATTCAGTGTGCTTTTAAGTTGTTTCCGTGCAGCACCGTGATTTTGTTAGTGTTCTAGGCTCGCGTCTCTATGCGGTCTAGCCTAGGACCAACCGCAATACCATCGTTGGCGTTTATTCAACTTTGCATCTCTGAATTGATTATTAGCGACCCTTTGCATCTCTCCGTCATTTGCTTGACGATGATATAGAGCTTTGTTTGACGATGATGAGGACATCAATACCATTGTTACACCCTGACCCCTCTTGCTACATATCTTGGACCAATTACTAGAGCTCGCTGCGCCAATTAAATTATCAGGTACTTTCGTTTCTTGGTAATGATTCTAATGTTCATGAGAATATGATCTTGCCTAAATTGGATACATTTGTTTTGCTTACAAATGAAGGCCTAGCTTGGAGGAGGATGGACATTGGAGCAAGAACAAGCATGGAGATAATGCCATGCGCCAGAGGAAACAAACGGAGTTACAAGTGATGATTTCAGGACTTTGAAGCCACCATAATGGGTGCATGAAGCCTTGGACAGAAATATACAAGGCGCTACTTCATAAATGTCGTCCGAGGCTATTCTAGGTCTGCGTCACCTTATTAGTGGAGCGAGGCCCATGTAATTTCGAAATACTTAAGTATAGGCTGTTTTTAGAGTCCGTATGTGTGGGGAAACAAGAGTTAGGGTTGATTTGGACCCCTCCACCAAAGGGCCACGAAATTCCCCCTCTTCCTCATATATACAGCCCTTAGGGCACCGTTTAGACCTTGGGTTTTGTTTAGATTAAAGTTAAGCCATAGCTGCAACTTGGCGTGCGCCGTTTGTGTTCAGCGACGGACAAAGGCGTCACAGAACCCCACCTTGATCAATAAAGCTTTCATCTTATATTCGCAATATCTAGATTGCAATCTCTGTTTCTTGCTTGTTCTTCGTTTGCTCGCCAGGAAGCAGACCCTCGTGGTCGGTTGATCGTGCTCGGCGTGGTCAATAACCTCTCGGAGTTGGTTTAGCGATTGCTAAAGGCGCGGCGTCCTCGCCGTTAAATAGTCGGATCGTCAAAGCCGACTTCCTCCAAAGCGAAACCTACATCTCATGAAGGCGGGACACCTTTGCCTCTATCAGCCCTAAGCATAGTAGACAATGTTCTATTGACTACTTGAGTTTATCCATCGGTTTGGGGTGACAAGTAGTACTAAAAGCAGTTTAGTCCCAACTTAGCCCATAAACATCTCCAAAAGTGGCTAAGAAATTTAGTATCACGATCTGAAACAATAGTATTTGGTACACCATGCAAGCGAATAATTTCACGAAAGAACAAATCAGCAACATTTGACATCATCGCTTTTATGACATGGTATAAAGTGTGCCATTTTAGAATCTATCACGACAACAAATATGCTATCCCTCCCTTCTTTGTTAGAGGTAAACCTAAAACAAAGTCCATAGATATATCCTCCCAAGGAACACTTGGCACAGGCAAAGGCATATATAAACCATGAGGATTGAGTCGTGACTTAGCTTTTTGACATGTAGTGCGGCGAGCAACAAAAGCGCTCAACATCCCGTCTCATCTTTGGCCAAAAGAAATGTGTAGCAAGTATATCCTCCGTCTTCTTGGCGCCAAAGTGTCCCATTAAGCCTCCTCGTCGCCTCCTGCAACAACAAAAGCGAGCAGAGCTAGCAGGAATGCATAGCTTGTTGTAGCGGAACACAAAACCATCATTAATAACGAACTTGTTCCATGTTCTTCCTTCTTTACAATTCTGCATTACATCTTTAAAATCAACATCATGCACATATTGATCTTTGATGGTCTCCAAACCAAATATTTTGAAGTCAAGTTGTGAAAGCATAGTATAGCGACGAGACAAAGCATCAGCAATAACATTTTCTTTACCCTTCTTGTGTTTAATGACATAAGGAAAGTCTCAATAATTCAACCCATTTAGCATGTCTAGGATTCAGTTTAGCTTGACCTTTAATATGTTTCAAAGATTCATGATCAGAATGTATAACAAATTCTTTTGATGAGGACATGACTACCTTGAATGAGACCAAAAATATTGCATACATGCATATTTCTCGGTGATTTCTAGTGCAAACTATTCAATAATATATTTATGTTATCCGGACAAAATACTTCACAAACTTTTGTGCCATGTCTAATTGCATGTGTATGGGACATTTGTACAATCCACATATGAAGATAAGGGAGAAAGAGATGTTTACCTGCTGTTCAAAAGTTCTCTCACGTCACTTTTGGCCCAAGAGAAGATAGAGTCCAAGTCTCTCACGTTCGGACTCAGATTCGGACTACAGACATACCTGACTCAAAACGTCTATAACTTTTCATACGGACTCCAAATTGGTTGATTCTTTTTTGTTGGAAAATAGATTTCGTGCATTTTCAACCCAATTGGAATCACCTTAAAATCCGTCGGGCGTTGAGTTATAGACGAAACAATCTGATCTGCAGCAGAATCCGAGTCAAACTACAAGTCCAAAGGTGTTCGTCACCTCCGCTTGGGCCCATTGGCCTTGTACGACCTAGGGTTAGTTTTAGGCTGCCTTGGGACGTCCTCCACCTCCTTGGCCGCCACCTTGCTTCTATATAAGTAGATCCATCTAGTAGCTTTTCCTTGGGATTTGTTTAGTTAAAAGTTAGCCATTGCAACCCGTGTGCCGTTTGTGTCCAACGACCAGGCCAAGACCACTTACGGATCCCCACGTTTATCAATACTTCATATATATTCGCAATATTCAGATTGCATTATCATATTCTTGCTTGTTCTTGATTGCGTGCGAGAATAGACCTTCGTGGTCGGTGATCGTGCTTGGCATCGTCGGTAACCTCGAGAGATTGGTTTAGCGATTGCTAAGGCATAGCGTCGTGCATGTTTGTAGTCGGATCGTCCAAGTCGTCTCCACCAAATCGATAGTTATCATCTCATCGAAGATCGGGACACCTCGCCTCTATCAAGTGGTATCGGTTTCGGGTTGCTCGGTGAGAATTTCCAATTATCCCTAGATTAGATTTATTTTCTTACCTATTGTCCAAGAAAAAGCCACAAAAAAAGTTAGATCTATTCATCCTTTGTCCAAGCCGATCCGAGCCTTTGCAGTTTTCTTTTCATTGTTTGCATTATTGAATTATCGGTTTGCATCGTCGTGTCGAGTTGCTGGTCTTAGTGTCTAGTTCGTTTAGAGTTTGAGTTCTGTTCACATTAGTCACGCCGCTGCTGCATCGTTATCCTTCGTTGACCAATCCATCCATCAATTTCCACCACGTGCTACCCACGTTCATTGTCATAACCATAGTTGAGATCGTTCACATCTTCACTTGATCAATCTGCATCTTATCTAGTTTGTTTGGAAGAGGAGAGAGAAAAAAAGAGAAAAAAAAGTAAAGAAAAAAGTCAGAGAAAAAAAGAAAAAAAAGAAAAAAGTGTGAAAAAAAGAAGAAAAAAAAAAGTTCGGATCTATCTAGACTCAATCTCGTAGCTGAATTCGGATTGGAATCTGTTTGGTGCACTGTTCAGTAAAACAGGCATAACTTCCTCATCTGAAGTCCGTTTGGCTCATAAGTACTCAAATTAAAGCTAGAGACGAGCCGCATCTAAATAGTTGCAGAAGCTAGTTCAATATTTGGCACCTCAAAATCGGCTCCTAAATAGGTCTTTTTGCCCTCCGAAGTTCGTGAACACAGCTTATTCAGTTTTCAAACCAGTTTTAGAATTTTTGACTCCTCATATCAACTTCGAATTGAGTGATTCTTTTGAATTGGAAAGCTTGAGTTAGTAGCATTCTTTTAAAAAATTATCAGAAAATTGGCTCAAACTTTTCAAGAGGAAAATTGGAGAGAGTTGTTGTATATCACCTTGGCGGTTGTTTTCATCATTATCTTTCTTGCGTTGTGATCTTCACTTATATCTTGCTGTCAGAGCTACTTATTATCCTTCATTGATGCTAGTTGTGCTCGCCCGTGACCTCATTAGTGTTCTAGGCTCGCGTCTCTAGTCGGTCTAGCCTAGGACCACCGCATACCGTGGTTGGCGTTTATTCAACATTGCATCTCGAATTGATTATTGATAATCTTTTGCTACCATATATAGCCAACCCAGCTCCACATATTTCTACACGTGTATCGTCGTTCCCCGGCAATCGCTTTACAATCTTCGTAGTTATTTGACATTCTTTGGTTGCTGTCACCACCTGCATGGTAAGAACTTGTAAGATATTGATATTTGCTATCTTGTGAGCGTTTACCACCACATCCTAGTAGTTCATAGGAACATTATTCTCGAATTTTGTTTCTTGTTTCTACTAATCATGACAGAGTTCGGAGATAGAAGTTCTTGGATGGCGGACACATCTCCACCATCACGAGAGTTGGGACAACACACACAAGCATATGGTCAGGTTATGTCTTTACCATCATTTGAGGTAGATTTAATCCTGCTATTTATCTAGCTTAGGAGCTTGAATTAGAAGAAGTTTTTAGTCACCATGATTTTTCTGAACTTGAGAAATCTGAGCTACCACTAGAGCATTCTTTGGTTTTGCTTACATTTGGTGGAGTGTACATTGTAAGAAAAACATTGATAACCAACCCACAACTTGGAAAGTTTTGAAAGCTGTAATGAGACAACAATTTTTCCTCCTTACTATAAATGCGTGAATTGCTTCATAAATTTGAACAATTAAAACAAAGGCAGTAACACTGTTCATACTTACTACAAAGTTCAAATCTTATATGCATCATTGTGACATAGAAGAATCGAGGATGATACAATGAATAGATTTTTGGTGGTTTGAACCATGATATCCGTGCAAGATTTCACTATATTCCTCGTTCCATTATTGGTATGTATGTTCGCTTGTACCTTTGAGAACAGCTACTGAGGAGGATGCATTGGGTGACTACAACAACTACTATTCAGTTCATGCTCACCATCGTCGGTTGGTTCCTCCACCGTTGCACCTACTAGAGCAGCCCACCCAGTTGTGTAGCGACATCATCTCAAGTGTATGGTGCATTATCAAGGCCGTACCTACATCAGCTACGTCTTTGCGACAAGGTAACAGTAAAGGTATTAATGATATAACTTCACATGAGAATGATGCATCCCTAGTTAACTTGAATGCATCATGTGTTGAGTTAGCGGTGATTTGAGCACATCACCTATTTTAGAGAATCTTGATACTATCATGAATCGTCATGTGATCAAACAACTGAAATACCAACAATTTTGAGTGCACCCATTGAATTAACTATTGATGCAAAAGAATCAATGTTTAATCATTTAATATGACCTCTAATCTTGGTGATGATTACGTGTCGAATGACTCATTGCATGTTTGCTTATCTAAGCATGTTGTAGCATGTAAATTTGATGCAAATAAGGTTTATTCACCAATGTTGGGATGGTTTAATGATGAACATTGTCAATCTTTTGAAATGAATAAGAGCTTCACTTATATGTGCAAACTGAGTTGTAATATTTTCAAGCCTTCTACTTCTTGTGATAATTTTTGGCTTTAGATTTTATGAACTATACAAGTTACTCATCTATTCATGTGTCATATATGCAAAAATCAAGGGAAGTAAAAATGGATGACGTATACATATACAACATGTACACCTTGTGATGAGGACATGACTACCTTGGATGAGACCAAAAATATTGCATACATGCATATTTCTCGAGGTGATTTCTAGTGCAAACTATTCAATAATATATTTATGTCATCCGGGACAAAATACTTCACAAACTTTTGTGCCATGTCTAATTGCAAGTGTATGGGACATTTGTACAATCCACATATGAAGATAAGGGAGAAAGAGATGTTTACCTGCTGTTCAAAAGTTCTCTCACGTCACTTTTGGCCCAAGAAGATAGAGTCCAAGTCTCTCACGTTACGGACTCAGATTCGGACTACTGCAGACATACCTGACTCAAAACGTCTATAACTTTTTCATACGGACTCCAAATTGGTTGATTCTTTTTTGTTGGAAAATAGATTTCGTGCATTTTCCAACCCAATTGGAATCACCTTAAAATCCGTCCGGGCGTTGAGTTATAGACGAAACAATCTGATCTTTGCAGCAGAATCCGAGTCAAACTACAAGTCCAAAGGTGTTCGTCACCTCGCTTGGGCCCATTGGCCTTGTACGACCTAGGGTTAGTTTTAGGCTGCCTTGGGACGTCCTCCCACCTCCTTGGCCGCCACCCTTGCTCCTATATAAGTAGATCCATCTAGTAGCTTTTTCCTTGGGGTTTTGTTTAGATTAAAAGTTAGCCATAGCTGCAACCGGCGTGCCGTTTGTGTTCAACGACCGGACAAAGCGTCACAGAACCCCACCTTGATCAATAAAGTTTTCATCTTATATTCGCAATATCCAGATTGCAATCTCAGTTTCTTGCTTGTTCTTCGTTTGCTCGCGGAAGCAGGCCCTCGTGGTCAGGTTGATCGTGCTCAGATGTAGTCAATAACCCTCGGAAGTTGGTTTAGCGATTGCTAAAGCGCGACGTCGCCGTTTGTAGTCGGATCGTCAAAATTCGACTCCCACGAAGCGATAGCCACCATCTCATGAAACATCGGGACACCTTTGCCTCTATCAAGGTTTGCCATCTTGTAATAACACACCTCTAATCCAATTCCACTAGCATCACATTCAAGCTCAAAAGTCTTATTAAAGTCATGAAGTTGGAGTAAAGGGCATGTGTCAACTTATCTTTCAATCACAGTGAAAGCTTCTTCTGTGCGGTAACCCAAATAAAAGCACATCCTTCTTTGTAAGCTCATTGAGAGATGCAGCAATGGTGCTAAAGTCTCTCACTGGCGCCTATAGAAACCAGCGAGTCAAGAAAACTCCTCACTTGTGTGACCGTTTTGGGCTGCGGCCAACTCTCAATAGCTTCAATCTTGGCTTTATCAACTTCAATTCCACATGGAGTAACAACATAGCCAAGAAAAGATACTCGAAGTCGGTGCAAAAGGTACACTTCCCAAGGTTACCAAACAAGCGTGCATCACGTAGAGCATTAAAAACAACACGTAAATGTTCCAAATGTTCTTCCAAGATTTGCTATAAATCAGTATATCATCAAAGTAAACTACCACAAATCGTCCAATGAAAGCACGTAAAACTTAGTTCATTAATCTCATGAAAGTACTAGGTGCATTAGTTAACCCAAAAGGCATGACTAACCACTCATATAATCCAAACTTAGTTTTAAATGTTGTTTTCCATTCATCTCCCAATTTCATCACGAATTTGATGGTATCCACTCATAAATCGACTTTGGAGAATATTGTGAGACCACTCAATTCATCAAGCATATCATCTAGCCTAGGAATAGGATGGCGATAACGAATAGTAATATTATTAATGCCTCTACAATCAACACACATCTGTGACGTACCATCCTTTTTAGGCACTACTATAATAGGAACAGCACAAGGACTAAGAGATTGGCGTATATAACCTTTGTCGAGCAGCTCTGCTTGGCGCATAATCTCCTTCGTCTCTCTGGATTGGTATGGTATGGTGCTGCGGTTGAGTAGCGATGCACAGGGAATTAAATCAATTTGATGCTCAATCCTCGAATAGGTGGTAATCGGTTGCACGTCTTGTGGGAAGGCGTCGGCGAACTCCTGCAAAATGTTAGTGACGGCGAGGGGCAAAGAGGAAACCACGTCCTCGAATGAAAATAATGCCTCTTTGCACACAAAGCATAGCAAACAGATTTGCTAGAATCTAGCTCATCAATATCAGATTTGGTGGCAAATAAACATGCACTTTTAGTTTAATTTTGAAGCAACATTAGATGGTTTATTAGAAGCTTCATTTGTTGCTCAAATTCTTTTGCCACAATCTGATTTTCACTCTTATTTTTCTCTGTTTTGCTTTATTAGCTCTATTAATATCATCTTTCAAAATGGAATCGAGGAGTCATAGGAAGCAAAATAATTTTTTATCCTTGTGAACAAGAGTATCTGATTGTTTCTACCATGGTGTACAGAAATTTTATCAAATTGCCATGGTCTACCAAGTAATAAGGAACATGCTTGCATAGGTACCACATCACAATCAACATAATCGGCATATGTAGAGATACTAAAATACACACGAGCAGTATGTGTTACCTTAACCTTGCCCATTTGTTGTTGAACCATTGGATGTAGTAAGGATGTGGATGTGGTCTTGTGGTGAGAAAGCTTCTCCACCATATCCATGCTAGCCAAGTTGTTGTAGCTCCCTCCATCTATGATGGCCAGCGAATAGAACGTTCCTTCACAACTCCCTTTGTATGGAACAAGTTATGCCTCGATTTTGCTCGACTTGTGTAACTGCACTCAAAACACGTTGAGCAACTAAACATTCATACTGTCGGCATCTTGGCTGACCATGTATTGGGTCTCATGATCGAGAATCATCTCCACCGTGTTCTTCATGTGTAATAAGAGCCAGAATCTCTTCATCATAGTCACTAAGCGGACTCATACCCACCATCCTCATTAGCAATCATCACCGCTGAGATTGGCATTCTCTAGCATAAAATGTCCTCTTCCCTTACGGCGACAAATAATATCACTTGTGTGCCTGTTGACGCCATGGAAGAAGAAGAGCTCTGTGTAGGCCAGCCGGTGTGCTCTTGGCGAGATAGTGGTGGTTGTGCACCTTTCTTGTATCACGGTTGGAGGTGGCAGCCCGGCGGAGGTGCGGTGTAGTAGAAGCGTGTGAAGTAGATGATGCGTGGTGTCCATGATGAAG
Source organism: Aegilops longissima (assembly GCA_021605205.1). NCBI lineage: Eukaryota > Viridiplantae > Streptophyta > Magnoliopsida > Poales > Poaceae > Aegilops > Aegilops longissima. The sequence continues at coordinate 11,503 of JAHIAM010003106.1, forward strand.
GTCGACCTGCAGAAAAGTTAGTTCGGCGCCAATGCTGTCGATCACTGCACTTCACGTTCAACTTTACAAGCAAGATGGAATAATCGGTGATATTATTATAATCCTTGTAGTCTAGAATAGTGCGAATCTCTCTATTTAATCCACCCGAAAGCGTGCAAGCATAGCTTCATTCTCCTCAACAATACCACATCTAATCAAGCCGGTTTGTAATTCTGATAATATTCTTCTACGAATTTTTGCCTTGTCTTAAGCGCTGCAATTTTTGAAGTAATTCACGTTGATAATATGGTGGAACCCAGAATCGCATAGCAGTTTTCAAAGCAGCCCAAGTAGGTGGAGCAGGATATAATCTACAATGTTGAGACCACCAAACACATGCAAAGCTAGTGAAAGCACAAACGGCGGCAGGAACCGTCTCTCCTCAGGGATATTGTAAACATGTAAATCGTTGTTCAGTTTCTAATTCCCAAGTAAGATATATATCATGAACATATCTACCCTCAAATGGTGGAATATTCAATTTTAGTTTAGGGAGATGGTCATGATCTCACGTACTGAAGGGAGCAGAACATTGCCATTATTGCATGTGGACGACACTGGTGGTTTAATGGTCTTTGACCAAGTGGTTGCCGTGTGAATTCGATGTTGATCAACCTCATCTCGTAAGCTCTCACATAATCATCCTCCCCACATGGCTTGACTGGCGGGATCCCGCAGTATCAACAGCGGCACCATCCTCCGTTTAGGCCCAAAATTTTCAAGGCACTTGTGAAAAATTTTCTGGCTATCCTGTTTTTAAGTGTTTCTAAGTGTATTGAGGCGATCAGCCGTTATAGAAAGTTTTTTTGACCGTTTCGGTTTTGGGTCCGGGCAGTCGAAAAAAAAAAAAATTAGTCGAAAAAAAAATTTCGTGCCCATCTGTCGATTTGACCTCGGAAGAGTTTTGAGACACTTTCGCCATTATAGTGATTTTTGCAAAAAAAAAAAAAAAAAAAAAAAAAAAAAAGCGGCGCCAAAAAAAAAAAGCGAAAAAAAATTCGAGTGTGCTTTCCGTTGTTTCCGTGCAGCCTTGCCGTGATTTTGTTAGATGTTCTGTTCTCGGCGTCTCTATACGGTCTAGCCTAGGACCGACCTGATCTCACCGTCGTTGGCGTTTATTCAACTTTGCATCTCTGAATTGATTATGCTGACCTTTTTTGCTACCATATTATAAGCCTTCCAGCTCCACATACATCTACATCGTGCGTTTGACTCTCTCCAGTAATCGCTCTATCAAGCTTTGAGAGTTTGACTACATCGGTTGCGATCACACTTTCTTCTTACAGGTAAGAAGCGGTAAAATTTGAGATTTGAGCAGTTGTTTGTCCACCACCACCACCACCACCACTTCCTAGTAGTCTGTGAATCATATTCTTGTGTGTTTCTATTGCTGCTAACCATGGCAGGATCTGGCAAGCCGAGAGGGGTTTGGAGAACATGACAAACAAAGCGCTACATGATAAGTTTCAACAAATGATGAGTGGGCGGTGGACGATGTGCTAAATAGATTTGAAGAGGCCATGGAGAAGATAGATGGCATTGAGAAGGCGTTGAAACAAAGCTCGATAACAAGTTTAATGAATTGCTCGTGGCGTCTACCACCACCACCAGGCTGCACCTACGCACCTCTACTACAACAACATGGACTACCTCCACATTCTTGAAACAGCCCTCAGCCATGAGCTTCCGTGTCCCTCTTGACACTGGCCAAGCTGCTGGTCTTTGCTGTTGATATACAATGCTCCTGCTGCTCTGCGGTGGGGAGGATGATTATGTAAGAAGAAACTTACGAGGATGAGGTTGATCAACATCGAGAACTACGTTGCAACCACCGGCACCACAACCACCGAGGTCGTCCACATGCAAATAATGGCAATGTTGGGCTCCCCTTGAGTGCGAGATCATGACCATCTCCCTAAGCTGAAATGAATATTCCACCATTTGAGGTAGATATGTTCTGATATATATCTTACTTGGGAGTTAAGCTGAACAACGATTTACATGTTTACAATATCACGAGGAGAGGCGTGTTCCTGCTGCTTTGTTTGTGCTTTCACTAGCTTTGCATGTGTTTGGTGGTGCGAACATTGTAGATTATATCCTGTTCCAGCTACTTGGGCTGCTTTGAAAACTGCTATGCGTGCTCGTTGGGTTCCACCATATTATCGTGTGAATTACTTCAAAAATTGCAGCGCTTAAGACAAGGAAAAAATTCGGTGAAGAATATTATCGGGAATTACAAAGCTGGCTTGATTAGATGTGGTATTGTTGAGGAGAATGAAGCTATGCTTGCACGTTTTACGGGTGGATTAAATAGAGATTCAGACCATTCTAGACTACAAGGATTATAATAATATCACTCGATTATTCCATCTTGCTTGTAAAATTTGAGCGTGAAGTCTTGGGATCGAGAGGCCTTGCGCGGACTAACTTTTACTGTAGGTCGACCTTCCTCATGGACACCACGTGCATCATCTACTTCCACCGTTCTACTACTGCAAACACCTCCAAGGTGGTGCGCCACCTCAACATGATACAGAAAGGCACAACCACCACTATCGCGCAAGAAGTGCACTGCTGTTGGGCCTACTGATGGCTCTTCTGGCTATAGAAGATCTGAGAACACACATGATACATGGTTGAACCATGTGAGTGCCCGTTACCTAATGAAAATAATCATTCTGAGACAAAAAATTTGAAATTGTTAAAAAAATTGGGCTAATGCAGACTGCTATTCTACTTATGAAAATTATATGCTCTTGTTGAGACTTTTAAGACATGTAGCAGTATTTATGGCCCAAAATTTGTTACCATTACGATCATGAATCTTTGAAACATATTAAAAGTCAAGCTAAACTGAATCATTGACATGCTAAATGGGTTGAATTCATTGGGCTTTCCCTTATGTCATTAAACACAAGAAGGGTAAAAATAACATTAGCGTGCTTTGTCTAGGTGATATACTATGCTTTCACAACTTGACTTAAAATATTTGGTTTGGAGACCATCAAAGATCAATATGTGCATGATGCTTACATTTTAAAGATGTGTAATGCAGAATTGTAAAGGGAAAACATGGAACAAGTTAATTATTAATGATGGTTTTGTGTTCGTGCTAACAAGCGCCATTCTGCTAGCTGCATTACTCTTTTTGTTGTTGCGGGGCGCATGGAGGATTAATGGGACACTTTGGCGCAGAAGAAGGCGGAGGATATACTTACTACACATTTCTTTGGCCAGATGAGAGCCCAGGATGTTGGCGTTTTGTTGGCTGTTTGCACTACATGTCAAGCTAAGTCACGACTCAATCCTCATGGTTTATATGCCTTTGCACTGTACTAGTGTTCCTTGGAGATATATCTATGGACTTTGTTTTAGGGTTACCTCGAACAAAGAAGGAGGATAGCATATTTGTTATCGATGGATAGATTCTCGAAAATGGCTTTTCACATACCATGTCATAAAAGCGATGCTGTTAATATTTATTTGGTTGTTCTTTTCATTGAAATTATTAAGCTTGCACGGTGTATAATACTATTTATTTCAGATCGTGATACTAAATTTCTTATTACTTTTGGAGATGTTTATGGGCTAGTTAGGGACTAAACTGCTTTTTAGTACTACTTGTCACCCCAAGCTGATGGACAAGCTGAAGTAATCAATAGAACATTGTCTACTATGCTTAGAACTGTTTGAAGAATAATAAGAAAATGTGGGAGAATGCTTGCCTCATATTGAATTTGCTTATAATCGTTCATTGCATTCTACTACTAGATGTGCCCTTTGAAATTGTGTATGGCTTCCTACCTCGTGCACCTATTGATTTGTTGCCTCTTCCATCTTGGGAGAGGTTAATTTTGATGCTAAAGAACGTGCTGAATTGATTTTAAAAATGTGAGATAACTAAGGAAAACATTGAGCGTATGAATGCTAAATATAAACTTCTTTGGAGATAAGGGTAGAAAACATGTTGTCTTTACTGGAGATCTTGTTTGAACATTTAACGTAAGGATAGGTTTCCTAATTTGCGCAAATCAAAGCTAATGCCACGTGCTGATGGTCCATTTAAGGTGTTAGAGAAAATAAATGATAATGCATATAAACTTGAGCTGCACAGATTTTGGGGTTAGTCCACTTTTAACATTGCAGATTTGAAGCCTTATTTGGGTGAGGAATATGAGCTTCCGTCGAGGGGCGACTTCATTTCAAGATGGGGAGGATGATGAGACATCAATACCATTGTTACACCCACAGCCCTCTGCTACATATCTTTGGACCAATTACTAGAGCTCGCGCCGCATGAATTAAATTATCGGTACTTCGTTTCTTGGTAATGATTCTAATGTTCATGAGAATATGATGCTGCCTAAATTGGATACATTTGTTTTGCTTACCAATGAAGGCCCTAGCGGAGAAGGATGGACATTGGAGCAAGAACAAGCATGGAGATAATGCCATGCATAAAGGGGAACAAACGGAGTTACAAGTGGCGATTTCAGGACTTTGAAGCCACCATAATGGGTGCATGAAGCCTGGACGAAATATACAAGATGCTACTTCATAAAGGTCGTCGGGGCTATTCTAGGTGCTGCGTCACCTTATTAGTGGGCCAGGCCCATGTAATTTCGAAATACTTAAGTATAGGCTGTTTTTAGAGTCCGTATGTGTGGGAAACAAGAGTTAGGGTTGATTTGGACCCTCCAAGGGCCACGAATTCCCCCTCTTCCTCCATATACATCCCTTAGGGCACCGTTTAGACCTTGGGTTTTGTTTAGATTAAAAGTTAAGCCATAGCTGCAACCCCGTACTTCGTTTGTGTTCACGACCGGACAAAGGCGTCACAGAACCCCACCTTGATCAATAAAGCTTTCATCTTATATTCATAATATCCAGATTGCAATCTCGGTTTCTTGCTTGTTCTTCGTTTGCTCGAGGAAGCAGGCCCTCTGGTCAGGTTGATCGTGCTCCGGCGTGGTCAATAACCCTCGGAAGTTGGTTTTAGCGATTGCTAAGTAGCGGCGTCTCGCGTTAAATGTCGGATCGTCAAGTCGACTCCACGAAGCGATAGCCACCATCTCATCGAAACATCGGGACACCTTTGCCTCTATCATTCAAGCATGGAGATGTTGGCATGCGCAGAAACAAACGGAGTTACAAGTGATGATTCCAGGACTTTAAAGCCACCTAATGAGTGCATGAGGCCTTGGACAGAAATATACAAGATGCCACTTCATAATATTCGTTTATAGGCTATTCTAGGTCTGCGTCACCTTATTATTGAGCCAGGCCATGTAATTTCGAAATACTTAAGTATAGGTTGTTTTAGAGTCCGTATGTGGGGAAACAAGAGTTAGGGTTGATTTGGACTCCTCCACCAAGGGACCCAATTCCCCTCTTCCTCCATATATACAGCCCTTAGGGCACCGTTTAGACCTTAGGTTTTGTTTAGATTAAAGTTAAGCCATAGCGCAACCGCGTGCCGTTTGTGTTCCTGACGGACAAAGCGTCCACAGAACCCACCTGATCAATAAAGCTTTCATCTTATGCAATATCCAGATTGTGTCAGTTTCTTGCTTGTTCTTCGTTTGCTCGCAGAAGCAGGCCCTCGTTGATAGGCGGTGTCGATCTTTCGATGAGGTGATAACTATCGATTTGGTGGAGACTTTGGCGATCCGACTACAAGCGATACGCGACGTTGCGCCTTATCGCTAAACCAACTCCGAGGTTATTGACCATGGAGCACGATCAACGACCGAAGGTCTATTCCTGCAAGCAATCGAAGAACAAGCAAGAATATGATAAAGCAATCTGAATATTGCGAATATATATGAAGTATTGATAATGGTGGGGATCCGTAAGCGGTCTTGATACAGTGGTTGGACACAAGCGAAACCTGGCAAAATTTATTATAACAACTAAACAAATCCCAAGAAAAAACTACTAGATGGATCTTTATATAGGAGCAAGGGGTGGCTGCCAGAGGTGGGAGTATCCCAACAGCCTAAAACTAACCTAGGTCGTACAAGGCCAATGGGCTAGCGGAGGTGACGTAACACCTTTGGACTTGTAGTTTGACTCGGATTCTGCTGCAGCATCAGATTGTTTCGTCTATAACTCAACGCTCGGGACGTATTTTAAGGTGATTCAATTGGGTTGGAAAATGCACGAAATCTATTTTCCAACAAAAAAGAATCAACCAATTTGGAGTCGTATGAAAAAGTTATAGACGTTTTGAGTCAGGTATGTCTGTGCAGTCCGAATCTGAGTCGAACGTGAGACTTGGACTCTATCTTCTCTTGGGCCAAAAGTGACGTTGCTTCCTAAATTGGATACATTTGTTTTGCTTACTGAAGGCCCTAACTTGGAGAAGGATGGACATTGGGCAAGAACAAGCATGGAGATAATGCCATCATGAGAGAACAAAGCGGAGTTACAAGTGATGATTTCAGGACTTTGAAGCCACCATAATGGGTGCATGAAGCCTTGGACGAAATATACAAGATGCTACTTCATAAATTTGGTCCCAGAGGCTATTCTAGGTGTTCGCGTCACCTTATTAGTGGGCCAGCCCTTGTAATTTCGAAATACACAAGTATAGGCTATTTTTAGAATCCGTAAGTGTGGGGAAACAAGAGGTAGGGTTGATTTCGGACCCCTCCACCAAGGGCCTGAAATTCCCCCTCTTCCTCCATATATACAGCCCTTAGGGCGTTTAGACCAGGGGTTGTTTAGTTAAGTTAGCCATTGCAACTTTGTGTACTTCGTTTGTGTCCAACGACCGAGACCAAGACCGCTACGGATCCCCACCATTATCAATACTTCATATCGCAATATTCAGATTGCTTTATCATGTTCTTGCTCATTCTTCGATTGCTTGCGGGAATAGACCTTCGTGGTCGAGCTGATCGTGCTTGACGCCGTCGGTAACCTAAGGAGATTGGTTTAGCGATTGCTAAGCGCAATATCGTACGTTTGTAGTCGGATCGTCAAAGTCGACTCCACCAAATCGATAGTTATCATCTCATCGAAAGATCGGGACCCTCGCCTCTATCAAGTGGTATCAGATTTTCGGGTTGCTCGGTGAGATTTTCACAGTTTTAAGTAGATTAGATCAGTCATTCTTCATACCTAAAGTCCTGAAAAAGCCACAAAAAATTAGGGTTAGTTCATCATATCAGAACCAATCTGAGCCTTTGCATAATCTTTTTAGGGTTTTGCTTTGTTGAATTTGCGGTTGCATCGTCAGTGTGTCAAGTTGCAGTCTTAGAGTCTAGTCTTTTAGAGTTTGAGGAGTTACGGTCATAAGTTGTCACGCCTCCGCCGTTGACATCATCATCGCCTTGCCATCTACCACCCTTCTTATCATACCACCGCTCTTCGAATCCGTATCCATATACCACCACCAATCCGTATCCATATACCACCAAATCGTATCCATATACCACCACCAATGCATCTCCATATACCACCAGCTACCATATACCACCATATATCCACCACCAATCAAGTTCTTCTCATATTAGGTTTGTTTGAGATCCATCTAGTTTCGGTTGTGTTTTCCTTGCGGAGTAGATTTAGGAAAAAAGTCTGAAACCACCCTCCGTTTAGCCCCAAATTTTAAGCACTTGTCAAAAATTACGGCTATCCTATTTTAGGTGTTTCTAAGCGTATTGAGGCGATCGCCATTATAGAAAGTTTTTTGACCCGTTTCAGGTTTTTGGGTCAAGGGCAGTCGAAAAAAATTGAATCGAAAAATTTCGTTACCCATCTGTCGATTTGACTTTGGGGCGAGGTTTTGAGACACTCGCCATTATAGTGATTTTTCGCAAAAAAAAAGCAGCGCAAAAAAAAAAGCAGCGCAAAAAAAAGAAAAAAATTATTCAGAGTGTGCTTTTCGTTGTTCCGTGCAGCCAGCAGTGATTTTGTTAGTGTTCTAGGCTCGCGTCTCTATACGGTCTAGCCTAGGACCAACGATGTACATCGTTGGCGTTTATTCAACTTTGCATCTCTGAATTGATTATTGACCCTTTGCATCTCTCCGTCATTTTGCTTGACGATGATATAGAGCTTTGTTTGACGATGATGAGACATCAATACCATTGTTACACCCACAGCCCCTACTACATATCTTGGACCAATTACTAGAGCTCGCTGCGCCAATTAAATTATCGGTACTTTCGTTTCTTGGTAATGATTCTAATGTTCATGAGAATATGATCTTGCCTAATTGGATACATTTGTTTTGCTTACAAATGAAGGCCTAACGGAGGAGGATGGACATTGGAGCAAGAACAAGCATGGAGATAATGCCATGTATGAGAACAAAACGGAGTTACAAGTGATGATTTCAGGACTTTGAAGCCACCATAATGGGTGCATGAAGCCTTGGACGAAATATACAAGAGCTACTTCATAAATGTCGTCCAGGCTATTCTAGGTGCTCGCGTCACCTTATTAGTGAGCCAGGCCCATGTAATTTCGAAATACTTAAGTATAGGCTGTTTTTAGAGTCCGTATGTGTGGGGAAACAAGAGTTAGGGTTGATTTGGACCCCTCACCAAGACGAAATTCCCCCTCTCTTCATATATACAGCCCTTAGGGCACCGTTTAGACCTTGGGTTTTGTTTAGATTAAAAAGTTCGCCATAGCTGCAACTTGGCGCCGTTTGTGTTCAACGACGAGACAAAGCGTCAGAACCCCACCTTGATCAATAAAGCTTTCATCTTATATTCGCCAATATCTAGATTGCAATCTGTTTCTTGCTTGTTCTTCGTTTGCTGCGGAAAAGCAGACCCTGTGGTCGATTGATCGTGTTCGGCGTGGTGATAACCTCTCGGAGTTGGTTTAGCGATTGCTAAAGTGGCGATCCTCGCCGCGTTAAATGGTCGGATCGTCAAAGCCGACTTCCTCCAAAGAACCTACATCTCATGAAAAGGCGGGACACCTTTGCCTCTATCACCCTAAGCATAGTAGACAATGTTCTATTGACTACTTGGTTTGTCCATCGGTTTGGGGGTGACAGTAGTACTAAGCAGTTTAGTCCCAACAGCCCATAAACATCTCCAAAAGTGGCTAGAAATTTAGTATCGATCTGAAACAATAGTATTTGGTACACCATGCAAGCGAATAATTTCACGAAGAACAAATCGGCAACATGTCATAGCTTTTATGACATGGTATAAAGTGTGCCATTTAGAATCTATCCACGACAACAAATATGCTATCCTCCTTCTTTGTTCGAGAGTAAACCTAAAACAAAGTCCATAGATATATCCTCCCAAGGAACACTTGGCACAGGCAAAGGCATATATAAACCATGAGGATTGAGTCGTGACTTAGCTTTTTGACATGTAGTGCAGCGAGCAACAAAAGCGCTCATCCCGTCTCATCTTTGGCCAAAAGAAATGTGTAGCAAGTATATCCTCCGTCTTCTTGCGCCAAGTATTCAATCCGAATTCAGGTACGAGATTGATTCTAGATAGATCCGGTTTTTTCCTCTTTTTTTTCTCACGGTTTTTTCTTTTCTTCTCTCTTTTTCTTTTTTTTCCTTTTCTCTCTTTTTTCTCTATCTTTTTTCTCCCTCTTTCCAAGACAAACTGGATAAGATCTGATTGGATCGGCGAAGATGTGAGCGATCTCAACTATGGTTATGACAATGAGCGGTGGGTATGCGTGGTGGAACTTGATGGATGGATGGTGATCAGCGGAAGGGATAACGATGCAGCGGCGTGACTAATGTGAACAGAACTCGAAACTCTAAGCGAACTAGACACTAAGACCAACAACTTTCGACACGGCGATGCAACCGATAATTCAATAATGCAAACAATGAAAAGAAAATTGCAAAGGCTTGGACTGGCTAGGACAAATGATGAATAGATCTAACTTTTTTGTGGCTTTTCTTGGACAATTGGTAAGAAAATAAATCGAATCTAGGGATAATTGGAAAATCTCACCGAGCAACTTTGAAACGATACCACTTGATAGGCGAGGTGTCGATCTTTCGATGAGGTGATAACTATCGATTTGGTGGAGGCGACTTTGACGATCCGACTACAAGCGTGCTGACGTTGCGCCTTAGCAATCGCTAAACCAACTCCGAGAGTTATTGACCCATGTTTGGACACGATCAACGACCACGAAGGTCTATTCCTGCAAGCAATCGAAGAACAAGCAAGAATATGATAAAGCAATCTGAATATTGCGAATATATATGAAGTATTGATAATGGTGGGGATCCGTAAGCGGTCTTGAGTGCAGTCGTTGGACACAAAGCGAAGTACACGAAGTTGCAATGGCTAACTTTTAACTAAACAAATCCCAGGAAAAAGCTACTAGATGGATCTACTTATATAGGAGCAAGGGGTGGCGGCCAAGGAGGTGGGAGGACGTCCCAAGGCAGCCTAAAACTAACCCTAGGTCGTACAAGGCCAATGGGCCCAAGCGGAGGTGACGTAACACCTTTGGACTTGTAGTTTGACTCGGATTCTGCTGCAGCATCAGATTGTTTCGTCTATAACTCAACGCTCCGGACGTATTTTAAGGTGATTCAATTGGGTTGGAAAATGCACGAAATCTATTTTCCAACAAAAAAGAATCAACCAATTTGGAGTCCGTATGAAAAAGTTATAGACGTTTTGAATCAGGTATGTACATGCGGTCGAATCTGAGTCGAACGTGAGAGACTTGGACTCTATCTTCTCTTGGGCCAAAAGTGACGTGAGAGAACTTTTTGAACAGCAGGTAAACATCTCTTTCTCCTTATCTTCAATGTGGATTGTACAAATGTCCCATACACCTGCAATTAGACATGGCACAAAAGTTTGTGAAGTATTTTTGTCTGGATAACATAAATATATTATTGAATAGTTTGCACTAGAAATCACTGAGAAATATGCATGCATGCAATATTTTGGTCTCATCAAAGGTAGTCATGTCCTCATCACTCGTGGTCAGGTTGATCGTGCTCGGCGTGGTCAATAACCCTCGGAAGTTGGTTTAGCGATTGCTAAAAGTATGACGTCTCATACGTTCGTAGTCGGATCGTCAATTAGACTCCCACGAAGCGATAGCCACCATCTCATCGAAACATCAGGACACCTTGCCCCTATCACCCAAGAGGACATATGGCGAGACCTCGAATATACACCATGGGACACAAGGTGAACTCGCTCCTCTCCGAACCTTCACTTTCTACATGTGAGACATGGCTACTACCTCATGAGTGGATCTTGCATATACTCTCAGTGCGACCGAGGCGACCATGGAGAATCAAGGACCAAGGCCAAGCATGGAAGAGAAGGAAGAGAGACACAGCACGCTCGAACAAGCGGTACTTCCGCCACTCAAGCGGTACTACTGTGAGGCCATAAGCGGTACTACCGCTCAAGCCAGCAGTACTACGCTTCGCCATCAAATCCTACTTGCCGAGACCCGACACGCTCCGGGGAATCGAGCAGGCGTCGGGCGGTACTACCAGCCCTCAAGCGGTACTACCGCTGAAGCACCTCAAGCGGTACTACCGCCCTCCAAGCGGTACTACCCTGAAGCACCTCAAGCGGTACTACCGCCCGGAAAACAGTACTACCGCCACTGCGTGCGGCGTTCGGGCGAGGCCCATGTACTCGTTTCACCCCCAACTTACCCCTTGGTGGACCTAGACTATAAATAGACCGTCCCCTCATCCTTTCTAGGGTTAGCTTTGGATTAGCTCATATTTTGGTGAGAGAGCCTTTGCTCATCCACTTGGCTACTTCTCCTCGGAGATCAGGACCTCTGGAGAAAGATCCCCCAAGCGGTTCAAGACCCCTTCTAGGGCGGACCCCATCAAGACCTCCTCACGGAGAAGAACGGCTACCGTTTGTATCGTCCTTTGTTGACCTTGAATCATGTATCTCCCTTTGTGTTCATCGATCTAGCATTTGTGTGACCGATTCCTTGTTGGTTGAGTGTTTTCCCCTCGTTCCTCCCCTTGATTTCCTCGTGTTCTTCCGCGTGTTCTTCGTGATTCCCCGTAGGATCCGCTCCAACGTGAAAGATCGTCCACGTAGGGTTCCGCCCTACATCATCTATGGTATCAGAGCCACGTTGATCACGTTTTTGGAGCCCCTACCCCTCTTTTTCTAGCTTGATTTTGTTGATTTCGTCCTAAATCCGAAAATCCCCATCAAAAATAGCCCCAATTTTTTTTGTGATTTGTTAGTTTTGATGATGTTTTGTTGATTTTGATCCGTGGATTTGCTTGGTTTCAAGTGGATCTAGCATTCCTCAAGTTTCACCTCTTTCCATCCACAAAATCCATCAATTTTGACCCCGAAATCACCCATTTCCGCCCCAAAATCGCATAGCGATTGAACAATCGAGAAAATCCCGACACAGCGGTACTACCGCCCTCCTAAGCGGTACTACCGCTGAGAAGCAATACTACCGCCCTCCTAGCGGTACCACGCTGAAGCGGCACTACCGCATGAGACCCGTTCAGCGAAGCGAGTCGAAAAATCCCGACACGGCGGTACTACCGCCCTCCCAGTGAGTACTACCGCCCTGGCGAGTTCAGCTTTCCGGGTTTCACCGTTTTGCCCATAACTAATTCATCCAGGAGTCCGATTTTGGCGTTCTTTAGCTCGTTTTGAAGCTATTGACATCCCCTTCCATAAAAATACTACCATCACCATTAGACTCCATCAAATTTTGTGAACTTTGGCATCTTTGCCTAGGGCCCAGCCACATCCTCCGCATAACCACCACCGACTTCCGCAACCTAACCCATTTTGTTCCCCATAGCATTAGTGGTTGCTTGGTAGTGATTGAGTCTCCTAAGGTGTTTGGCTGCCAGGGACGATTGCTTCTTCATCAACCACCACCACCACTTCCGCATAGGCGTGCCCACCATACACTTCCGCCACCCCCAACAACCCAATAGTTGTTTGAGCTTGTTTGAGTTGTGGTTTGTGTCTCTAAGGTGTTTGACTACTTAGGGACGGCAACTTCAACTCCGACACGTGTATAGCCCATCATTCCACTTCCGCATTGCCAAGTGCAAACCACCACCGCATTCCGCTACCACCATTTGACATTTGTCATTTGAGATTTTGAGTTCGCGGTTTTCCGTTTCCTAAGGTGTTTGGCTACTTGAGGACGAGTCTCCATCATCTTGGTATCTACATCAAGAACACCGCCACTCATCATCGCCAAGGACGGTAACCTCCATATCATATTGGTATCATGGTATCCCTCCTTTGGATATTCCCCTTGCCATTGCATTGTTAACCCCTAGCCTTACTTTTGCGTTACTTGCCTATCGAGACTAGCCATTTGAGTATTGCCGGCAACGTTACTTGTGCACATTAGTGATCTACACCATCCATTGCATACATACCATATCATCTTGGTATCATCATATCATCTTGTGTCACAAGTTTGTTCCCGCATACACACAATTGCTATCTTGGTTTGTGCATTGTGCAAAGTGGCCATAAAAAAAAGAAGAGAAATAAAGCTTTTAAGCAAAGAAAGGAAGAGAGCAAAGAAGCTTGTAAGCAAGTGCCATAGCATCATAACATATTGCATATAAGATTGTCATATCCGATCATCTTGGATCATCTTGAGAAAAACACCGGGAACCATACATACATAGCATACTTGGGATAGAAGTTTATCCATTTTGCATCTTATAGGTTGTGCACAAGTGTCGTATCCGCCTATCGAGCAATCGTGCTAGCGTCTCTCTTGAGTTGAGCAACACACGGCGTTTTCCGTGGATTCCACATTTGTGCTCATTCCTTGGTTGCCGCGACCTCATTTATCTATCGTGTGTGTGTTTAGTGTGCCATTCTTTGCTATTGGTCCATTTGTTTCACTTGCGAATTTGTGAATCTCTTTCAACATTATTGACTCTTGCTAACATTTTGCATTAAATTTTTGTGCCACTATCCTCACGAGCTCCTCCATAAGCTTTACTTGTGTAGGTGTGAGAGCCGACAAGATTGGTACCAATAGTGCTATTTCATTGTCCGCATTTGAGTGAACTTGATTCATTGTCAACACGGTCAAGGTACATTGGTATAAGTTCTTCTCTTTCTCCCACTCATATTTGCTCGAGTCTTGTGATGGATAGGCAAGGCATTTCATCTCGGTCTTCGACAACAACAACGGCGTGAACAACTACATCACCAGCGTCTCTTGATCTACAACGACAAGTGCAAGGCACACAATCAAGATTGCGAGGCGCGCCGAGAACATCTCCATCAACATTCATCACTCCGAAGCAAGGAGAAGGGACTACCGACAAGAAGCTTGCCGCACATAAAGAGGAGCAAGATGCAAGGATGGAGAGATTCGAACCTTGATCAAGTCTTCTTCCCTTCGTCATCTTCAAAGCGGCGACATTCAAGCCACAAGTCTTGGGCCGAAAAAGATGCAAGTGCAAATCGTCCTCGTCCACATCTACATGGTGACCACCATCACGTTCGTGATCCACATCGTCATGAAGGGCAAGTCACCTCCAAGAATCATGTGCGCAACGACGACGAGCGACATCTAGCGACATCATCATCATGAAGATGATCCTGGCGCAAATGCACAAGTCCCAACAAGCCCTACTTCACGCCAAGTCGAGCTTCATAAGCACAAAGAAGACCGCGAGGCGACCACCACCAAGGCGGCGCTACGGCTACATCAACCACTTGGCATCTTAGCCAAGTGTTCTCAAAACATCTTCGCCTTTGGGCGTGCGACATCTTCGCCTACTTCCCAGCGTGCGCCTACATCGACTTCATCAAGTCCAAGGCGACCACCTACAAGCGAGGCGACACTTCCATCTTGAAGCCCCCAAGGAAGATGGCGAGCATGGAAACTCCCTTCGGTCATGGAGCGATCTATGAGGTGCCAAATCATATGGGCCTCCCACACCAAGGCGGTGACAAGGCGGTCGAGCAAGGGCCATCCCTTTCGACCCACGGCGGCCGCGAACCTCTTCAACAACATGAAGGCAGCGCCCACATTGGACTCATACTCAGAGTCAAGCTCTGCGACAGCAGCATGGAGACATTGCACCTACATCTCTCCGGCACCCACATATGTCGAGATGCCCCATTTGCCATGTGAGGAGAGCCACCACCCCATAGTGACATGGTGACTCCACCATACGTGACATTGAGAGCATTTCCTATGAGAGGATGAGTGTGACCACCACTAGCCCCCACATGAGAGCATGCCACACATCCTATGTGAGATTGAGCACCATTTGGTGACTCCACCCACCATACAGTGAGAGCATCCTTGTGGGGTGAGTGAGCCACAACACTTAGTGAGTGAGGTAGTTGACCACGGCACATGAGGCCACTATGACTTCTGCGACTTAACCTCTACTCCTAGTGTGTTTTCTTCTTTGGTGCTAGGTCTCCTACATGACGACATGCCTATCCTCGGCAGTCCATCCCTACATTGGGCATGATGGCCATGATGGATGATGATGCACCCCCATGGTTCCATCAAGATGAAGATGACAGCAGGCGATCTTCAACACCTCACCTACAACTCATGGCGACCTTCCAAAGGTAACATAGGTGATGGTACTTCTCTTGTCCCACTAGTGGACAATCTTGACATTGATTGCTCCCATGATGTCGACCCACCTATTACCATGCTTCATGCTAGTGAAACTTCTTCATGCCTTGACTTACCTATTTATGATGAATATGATGATGAGCATGTTGAGTTTCCTAGTTGTGATGTTATGCTCCATAGGAAATCATGTGAAAATTCTTTTGGTCACATCATATTTGACAATCCATTGAACTTGTCATATGCTATGAGTGAGATCTCCCATATTGCCTCCTTTCAATCTCAACATAGTAACTATGCATGCCCCATTAAAATAAATCCCATTTGCACTTATGGCATAGATGACGAGATGATGGTCATTGCCTTTTGTTTTCATGTGATGATATTGCCATGCTTCCTTTACATGATTTATTAATTCATCTACTATGTCATGCCATGATCACAGTGATCCAAATATGCATTGTTTTGGATGTTGTCAATATTCTCCATGTGATGTTGCTACTCATGCTCATGAGGAGACCCCCATAGTTTCCTCATATATATTAGGAGATTTTGATACATTCCATACTTTGCATGATTCCCATAATTGCGTGCATCATATGCATTCCATGAATAGCAATGCTCTAGATATTTCCCATGATGCATTACACAATTTGAGTCTCCATTATGCTATACATAACAACAAGCCTATCATGATGGATGACATGTTTCTATATCACGCATCTCATTTATTTGAGCATTGGCTATTTTGTGCTAACCAACACATGCACGTGCGCATCATGATTGATGATGTGTACATCTACCACCTTTACACAATTTTCCCTTTGTCTTTGTTTTGTGTAGGTACTCACGTATACTCGTCAACCTCTCGGTCCCAGAGTTGTGAAGCAGAGCTCTTGAAACAGCGATGACTTGGGATCACGTGGACTTTCATTCCCACCATTCCTTTTGCGCAAGGACTCGTGCATCTCTTCTACTTGGCTCTCCACACGGCTATGGGCTATTTACCACTTGCCACCTTATGCTCATTTACCGTGTTCACTTTGCATGTTATGCTTGCTTCTATGCCTTTGCCATGCACTTGTGACCCTTGCTTGCATCTACCCATGATTCACCATTATGCTACTCCCATGTGTATTTGCATGCTTGGTGGAGATCCTAGTAGCTATTGCCATGTTTATCATGTGCCTCATACTATTGTTGATTCTTGTGTTGGGAGAGTCATGATGTTACATTGCTATTTACATAGGACTTCTTGCCAATACCATGAACCTACTTTCCTCATATCTTGCTTTCATGCTGTGCTATGACATGAATTATTCATGCGCACTATTTGCACACATGACATGCCTGCCATGATTCCTCCTAGTATGTTGCATCTTAGCACTACTAGCTTGCTTGACTTGATCGCTATGATTGCTTGCTATGTTGCATCACCCATGTTCCACTATTCTGATAGAGCAAAGTTGTCCGTCTTTCGATGAGATGTTGGTTTTCGCTTTGGAGGAAGTCGACTTTGGCGATCCGACTCTGACGTCTGCGAGGGCGTCGCGCCTTATGTCGCTAAACCAACTCACGAGGTTATTGACCACGCGAACACGATCAACGACCACGAGGTCATTTCCTGCGAGCAAGCGAAGAACAAGCAAAAGCTGAGATTGCAATCTGGATATTGCGAATATAAGATGAAAGCTTTATTGATCAAGGTGGGTTTCGTGGCGCCTTTATGCAGTCGTTGAACACAAGCGAAATGTGAAGTTGCAGCTATGGCGAACTTTTAATCTAAACAAAACCCAAGGTCTAAGCGGTGCCCTAAGGGCTGTATATATGGAGGAAGAGAATTTCGTGGCCCTTGGTGGAGGGTCCGAAATCAACCCTATCTCTTCATTTCCCCACATCGGACTCTAAAATAGCCTATACTTGTGTATTTCGAAATTACAAGGGCTTGGCCCACTAATAAGGTGACGCAGCACCTAGAATAGCCTCGGGACGACATTTATGAAGTAGCATCTTGTATATTTCGTCCAAGGCTTCATGCACCATTATGGTGGCTTCAAAGTCCTGAAATCATCACTTGTAACTCCGTTCTTGTTCCCCTTAGCATGGCATTATCTCCATGCTTGTTCTTGCTCAATGTCCATCCTTCTCCAAGCTAGGGCCTTCATTTGTAAGCAAAACAAATGTATCCAATTTAGGCAGCATCATATTCTCATGAACATTAGAATCATTACCAAGAAAGCGAAAGTACGATAATTTAATTGGCGTCTGTGAGCTCTAGTAATTGGTCCAGTATATGTAGCAGTAGGGGCTGTGGGTGTAACAATGGTATTGATGTCCTCATCAATTACTTGCTTTCTTGGGTTGATGACATATATGCTCATGCCTCTCACATGATATATCTTGATCATTGTCTCTTGTGTCCATTAGTTGCCTCTTTCATATCCACTTGTATTGAGTGCAACCATACTATGCTTATTGATCTTGGAGACTTTGACATATTACTTGTGATGCATGCTTGTTTGAATGAGACTATTGCATTTGATTGTTCTCGCATCATATGCCTCCATACTATGCAATGCTCCCTTGTCCTTTCTAATGATGAGCATGATGCATACACTTGCTTGGTATCTTACCACACGAATGATAGGTTTTGCACTTTCACTAACCTCATTTGTTTTTCCGAGTGTTTGTCATGTTCTTTCATTTTGAAGGATTCACAAGGCATTACCGTCGGGAGACATTTTGGTTATGAGAAGGCATACTCAATGCGCCTCACATCATCCTTGAGACACTCCTAAGGTGAACTCCTTCTCTTTGAGTCATCCTCAAATCGCATATTGGATGGGTCACTCTTTCATTGTCGTTTCCTTCGTGTTGTCTACATGTTACATCTAGTGAGCGGAGAAGCGACATTGGAGATAGCTACATGGACCTTCACATTGAGGGCGCTTCGCACTTCTTGGATGCAACTTCAAAACTCCACTCATGCCTCGACATCGAGCTTTGGTACACCAACACCTCCATATTTGTTGACTGTGCTCATACATGTCATGCTCGATGGACATATCATACTCACCACAAGTTTGCCGCTATGCATGGATTGACTCACATTATGCTTGTCTTGTTGCATCTATTTCCATGTCATCCATGATATATGAGCTTGTGCATTTCCTTAAATTTGTTGTGATCT